>JAPYYT010000512.1:0-47104 GCA_030522565.1 Ceratosolen corneri
AGGGTGTGGGGGTGGGGGGGGGGGGGGGGGGGGGGGGGGGGGGGGGGGGGGGGGGGGGGGGGGGGGGGGGGGGGGGGGGCCGGCATAGTTGCGACTGTATAAGGTGAATTTTAAGATAAATTAAATGTGCTGTGATACAATGTGTGAAATACAATTTTACGAATCAGATGCACGAATTTGGAATTTTAGATAGTCGCTAGTGGCGACAAAGCAATTAATTTGATAATAATATGCGTTACGCCAATTATACATCGAAATATGAAATTTAGCTTGAATTTATTTTTATAAGTTGGACTTTTTAAATGCGATTGAATATGATTTACTCTTTCTTCCTTCCTTCTTTCTTTCTTTCTTTCTTTTCAAATGCCTCTTTCATGCAGTCGTATGTTTAATCATACGGCTTATAAGGTTAATTTATTTTATAAAATCACGATATAACATTTGGAACTGATAATACAATCACACTGATTATAAATAAACAATATTATTCGCATTTTCCCATCATTTTTATTCGCGTAACTGAAATATTTTTATTTACCCAGCAATTTTAATTCCCACTCACTCGTTACGATCAATAACAATTAAGAAGTTCTTTAAATTTCTACATTTTAATGGCTGGATGGGAATAATTTTAATGAAATTATGTATCCAAAGTACATTTATAAAATCATTTATTGAACCCAGATCGAGTGCTAATGCTACATATTCACAAGCTTATTGTTAAGTAAAATCTATTCATCCAACATTAGCCGACTATTAAGCTATAATAACTTACATAACTATGACTACATTATGTTATGCTTGGTACACTCGAATTACAGATATGAAATTCGTTGTTTACAATTTGCTTAATACTACCCCGAATGTACAATTTGGTGTCTCAAGAAATGTGGCCTGTCATTTTTATTCACAGCTTATGCGTGCAATCGCAGTAGTAGAACGATACGCTGAATATCGATAATGAAAAACTTTCCCACTCTGCGTTTCAATTTGCAAGTGCCCGAACATCACGCACTCATAGGCTTGCGAAACATTACCAGCGCACATGAGGGGGCTGTTTAAGATTTATTACGAATCTCTCATGCATTGCATTATTGTATGCCTCGATTGCGACTCGCTGTCCTTCCTTCACTCGCCGATGATTGCTCAATATATACGAGAAACTAGGCGCTCACGTGTGTGTACGTGTGCAGTATGTCGCATATTAGACGAAGGATCGTGTAAGATTGATTTATGGGAAGGAGGACTTTAAGCTCGTCAGGTTGGAGGAAAGGTAAAGAGTGAGTGTCGCGAAGAATTCGTGGCCCGCTCGAACTGATATTACCAATCGATGCACCGCACTCTCACTACCACTGCCACTATTCTTCTAAGACAATATCCTAATGTTGCACAACACGCAAAGCTTTTCGAAATTCTATTTCAAAGCTGAGCGCCGTATCGAGAACAAATGACATTTATAAAGGAGACAGAGTAGAGAGGATTTACGGCGGAGAGAAATTGTGCGTAGATTTATGACTCGATAACTCGTGGAACCTAAAAAAAAATTGCATGCAGAATGAATCGTAAAGCTCGAAAGAAAATCATTAAAATTAATGAACGTAATGCCCATATTTGAATGACGTTGATATTAATTTTTTATAATAATTTTAGCTCTATCTTGAAAAAGAAGCTTAAGGCTCTGTTGATTAGGCCGGCATTCCTTTCATTTGTCCTCATTAATTGTAAATTTGTAAAAACATTAGAGCATGCAAAATGAGGAATATTGCTTATTTAAGCTCGAAAGTAAGAAATCATTGGTGAATCATCGTGAAAGAACGTAGGAAATATCAAACGATTGCTTTTAAGACAATTAAATGCCGGGGATTTTAGTGAATTTGTTACTTGTGAAAATATATGTAAAGAAACGAGAAACATATCACCTTTGAATATTATCCCACACATTTTGCAATGGGCAAACAATAATGATTGACTTCAAAATGAAATATATCTATATTTAGATATTTATATATATGGCTGATGTCGGTCGCACGCCATCGGTCAATGATAAATTATAAATGAGCTTAAAAGTGGATTGAAAATAATAATTTATACATTTCACGTGTAATTCGAATGATAAAGAGGATGCATTTATGTTTCAGCAAGTGATGGCCCTGCGCGGGAGAAACGGCAAAGATGTCAAAAAGAGCTCGTACTACGTGTGGTATTTGGGGGCGAGAGAGGCCAAGGGGGTGGACGCCATGCCCGGTGCTATAGATTACCTCCTGGAGCGCGAACGACTGCAGGAGCCTTTCAAGGTCACGCTGCAGGTGAGCGATCGGGCGGGGGGGGGGGACGTGTGCGCTGTTACGGTTCCCATAATGACCGTTAGCCGTGTGTGTGCGTGCGTGCGTGGGCGCGTGCGCGCGGTTGCGTACACTGCGCTCTCGACCTGAATGAACGTTTCCTTTCCCTTCGTGTCTCTCTCGTTTTTGTTTGCTCGCCCTCCCTTTTATTATACGCGCATCAATTAGGAGTCTCGTTAACCTGCGCGCCATAGATTACAGTGTTTTATGCGAAGCGCTCCCACTGGATTGGCTTTACCTCGACGTGCGCGCGTTTTGTTCGCGGATGCTAGAGAAATGGTTTATAGGCTTATGGCGGCCGGGGTTTATGTACTTTGGAAGTGCCGAGCTGAAAAGCTCCGTTTCGATTAGCCATATTATCCGCGATATCTGCGCGTTCTCAGTGGGAAGGAAAAGTCTCTTGGGGATTATTTTGCGACTTTCTCTTAAATTTATCGTCGACGCTCTTTCGCTCTTCTTGATCTTCCATTTATTTTACGCGTCCTTTTAATACAATTTCATTCAATTGTCCTGGGTCATGCGATCCCATATGCGTATCGAACTATTGTGGACGAGAGTGGCTGACTTTTATTTGAGGAAAAATCAAGCTTTCAAGCAAGTCGACACGATCGAGGTATCGGCTGCAAGGCCTCTGTGAATTATTTATAAAGCCAAAGACGGGAGTATCTCACACTAGCCAACTCGTAATTAAAGAAGGCAGAGAAGTGCCCCGAACCAAATGACCTCGTTGAATTCAAAAGTGAACTTTGGCAACTTAATTGATAAGAAGGTGCATAAAGTCGCGGACAAACTTTCATAAAAACAGTCACTCACGAAGTTTATTAAAGCATAAAAAAGTGTCCGAGGCGCATACACCTCCGGCCGTTTTAAACTCATTTCGTAACTCGTAACGTCGAATAAGCTTCTTCCGTTCAATTTCACAAGACTGTGAGCGGCCAAAACGACTATGTATCGCGCTCTCGCCATTGCTCCGCATTGGCCTCTATATATAAGAAGGAAAAAACAGCGAAGAGAAGAAAAGAGAAGAGAAAAGATAAAGGGAGAAATAAGAAATGCAAGGAAGGAGGAAAGGAAGAAACGAACAAATTACAGGATGAAATCCTGGAATATGCTCGCTAAAAAGAAAACCGCCAATTCCGCGCACTTCTTTTTATCAAGCGCCCACTCGCCGCGCGTGCTCTACGTGTTCGAATTCCTTCCTCTTCCTCCTTCGATTTTGCTTTTTTTTCGCTCGTTCGTTCGCCTCGACTCGGGCTCAATGTCTCGCGAGCGAACCGCAGTGAAAGCGCCGCCAAGACGACGCGAGAACGGCAAACCGCAGCTCGCCGTGCGCCAATTTCTTATCGCAGCCTAAACACCGATAGAGGCGCTACCTATCAAATATCCCTTTTTTTTCGCCCAATTTCTCGCAATTATCCCATCTGCCCTCGCTCTTATCTGCCCCGCCAATCACCACCCTCCATCGAGTTTGGCGAGGCTCGCGAGCCGCGAATTACGAGGAGCAAAGTGTTGGCCTCCTCGCTCTTCCCTTTCTAATAAGTTGACGAAATCTTCAATTTCGTCCTTTTCGAGCCGATATTTAGTCGTTGGCAAGGGATGTGGAGTTTTACGAGTTTGGACGCATTTGGAGAGAAATTCTTCTTGTGTTTTCTTTGCTAATGTAAGCAATGCCTTGGCTTAACGCGCACCTTCTGTGACGAGAGACGCAGTATTTTTTCTTTTTCTTTTTTGCTTTTTGGTAGTGTTCTTTTATAAGAATAGCCGATAAGATTTTTCAGCAACAACAAACGATTAGTAGTCGTATCCACAGCAGCTTTACGCTACTTTACGCTAATATTTCTAATTTAACGTTCAACTTACATTCGCCAACAGTGGTACGTCAGTGACGTTTGATAATGAGATTTTCATAAATATGTTGGATAAAAGATTGCGTCTTCAATAACTTGAAATTATCCTGGTTCTTAACTTAAAAGTAAGGTATATGTACCTTAAGCATTATTCCACTTGAGCTTGTATTACGTATATTATTTATAAGTTATGATCTTAATCGTGATTGTATTTACTTTTTGGCGTTAATTTCTGTTGTAACGTGAACGTTTATTACGCCGTTTTAAGGCTTGTAATTACAATACGAATGGCAAGTAAGAGCTAATGCAAATTTAAATGCTCCTTACTTAACAATATTTTAATACATATACTTTGTACATATATCTTGGGCGTTTTAATCTCGTTTGCACTAAATTATGCGAGAAAATTATACATTAATACACCTCGTCATATTTACTTAAAATACTTTTCATAAATTCTGAAGAAATATTTATTATACGATTAAATAAAATTATCATTATATATACGTGCCCAATTTATTTTATAGTTTGTAATTATTTGTATTGAAGTGTTTATTTCCGAAAATTCTTAAAATCATCGATTCGTCCGTAAATACGGCTTATTTATTTAAAGAAAATGAGATTACGATTTTACGTCATTTTTTATTCAAATACGTTTTGCGTCATATGTAAGAAGATTTTCTTCGTGTATTATGGATTTATGGTTGGGAGTGAGAGGAATTTCCATGAGATTTCTTATTGAAAAATAGTACGCGTGATACTTGAGAGCATCACTGGAGTTGTTAATCTAAGATTTCTCCTAGTATGCATAAAATTCGCTTGCAATGATAATTTAACTAAATGTGTGTATGAATAGCGAGCGAATGCACTCGCATTTTCAGATTAAGTACAAAACGAGGAGAAAAACTGACAGAGACGTATAATTTTGGGGAAAAAAAAGGGATGAAACAAATCTTTGACCTGAAAAACTGAATAAATTGCATGTCTGATATCGCTACTTAAAATTAATGACTTTGTTATTTAATTATTTTTTTCTTTTTCTTATATAGAGTCAGAGTTCCTGTTATATTCTGTACATTTTTGCCTCTTATTTTTATTTGCGAATTCGGTTATAAATAAATAATTTTACGTATGTATCTATCGCTGTGCATTATAGTATGTAGCCAAGTACATACATCAATTGAAATAAAAGCGGTTTTCAATAAATAATTCTATTATATCTATTTATATATGTGTTTTTTAAATCTTACTTTCTCCAACTTGAATGAAAGTTAATTATTACAGTATTATAACATTTCGTCAATATCCTCAATTGTATTCGTAATATTGCTTATAGAATTTTTATATGCCGATTAGAATCTTCTTGGTTCATTTTAATCTGATAATACTTTTCCCATCTTATTTAATAATTCCACGAGATTTTTTCGTTCGGTAAAGCCATTAAACTTGTCATGAGAGAAAAATGTACGTACAACTAATTTGAAAGAGAAAGTTCTTTCAGTTTCAGCAATATTTTAATCGATTATATTATATACATTCTTTTATTTTCGGATCGACTTTTACGCTTTTAATGAAAATATAATTTAAATTATAATAATAACTTTGTTAAAAATATTGTAATCCAATGTAATACGTTTTATATAAACTCCCAAGACTTTTTTTTTGTAAAGGAGCATAATGGACTTTTGTTGAAAATCTTATTTAAAAGTTGAAACTTATTCACCTCCATTAAAAAGCAAACGTTCATTATATCTTGGATTCATTATATAAAAAAAAAAGCCGAATTATTAAAATCAAGCATTATTATGTACACCCTCTTGAGTTCTTTAAATGTTATTCTTAATTCTAAATCGTTAGAGTGGAAGTTAGTTGATTTAAGTAGTGATAAATTACGCTTTGATAAATTATCTATCACAAGAGATCATACGGTATCATATTTTCTTGCGGTGAAAATTACACTCAACAATGAAAGAATCTTGATTTGTATTGCTGTCTAAAACAGGCCATTATATAAAGATTTATAGCCTCTAGAATTATGTATATTAAAGGATTTAATCGTCATGTCATGGATTTCTAATACGTCTGATTGTAAAGTTATAATCGACTTGGGTAACATACGTCAGAGAGAGGGAGAGGGAGAGAGGGAGAGAGAGGGAGAGAGAGAGAGAGAAATAAAACTACCGACTGCCTGAATCAGTGCTCATATTTATACAAATATCAATAGCTCTCGAGACAACTTTTCCAGCCAACTTTTAACGTCACTTCAATACCATTTCGAGGTGTAGTCTTTCAAAACTCACAAAAACATAACAAACATCTTACGAGGAGGCCTAAGTACGTACTTGCAGAGAAAAGTACATATAAGCACGACCGCAAATCAAGTCCTCGACTTTCCTATGTACGTGCCGATAGCCAATCGCGCTTGACGTCGAGTCAATGTCCCAATTCGGCGATCCGAGTGAAAAGGCAAATACGCAACTCCGTGAGTCGGTCGATGCACTCGATTTCGAATTCCTACCCGCACATCCGTGCATGTGTGTGTATGCACGTGCGCGCGTGTCTCTCTCACTCTCTCTCTCTCTCTCTCCCTCTCTCTCTCTCTGTCTCTTTCTCTCCCTCCCTCTCTCTCTCTCTGTCTCTCCGTCTCTGTATGACTGCAAACGATATGCCCTACGAAAATGAACGGAGAAAGGAGCGATCGACCTCTCCTTTTTCGTATACTACTCCCCGGTTTTGACGATTTTTCTCCTTGTCATTTCTATCTCACGTTGCACTTTGCGAGCGATCGATTGGAAATGAGCTTTTATTTTATTCGTTGGCTTATTAGCATTTATTTTAATGGCATCGGTCCTCGATCCCTATCGACCCATAAAATACTTCAAGGAGACTCCGATCGTATTATAATAACATTCGAGTAGATCTTGCGCATACGATAAATGCATGTGCGCTCGTCACGAATTTACAAAATTTCAATTGCGTCTCTGTGCATAGTTTCTTCCTTCATTGTTTCTTACGGCTGAGAGATAAAACTTTAAAGTTTAAAACATTTAATAATTAGTCATAATTTCATTTCGTTTTAACGGTTGGCCTACATATATCACCCTTCTTTTCTCATCTAATCGAATCAATCTTACCGAATATCTTTAACCAAATTTGAGAATTAAAAAATTAATCGATAAATGTTAAGATGGTTAAACGCAAGTAATCCGAGGAAATATCAAATTTTTTTATAATTTTTTAAGGAAATACAAGTTTTCAATTTTTTTTACTAACCAATAATATCGTCGATCTTTTTACTAAGGATCAATGTAATATCTTACTTTACATAAATTGTTAATTGTCGCAATTATCGCTACTTACTTAAACGTTGTATATGGTAAATAGTTTGTGCTCATAATGATCGATACAATGTAGAAGTATTAGTAATTATTATATAATCTCCAATGGAACAACACATAGCACATGTAAATTATTACACTGTATGACTTTTCAAGCATGTAAAATGCAGTTCTTATATTTTATTCCGTACCAAATGTAAATTAATATTTTTATGGAATATTATTAAAATTCCGTAAATAATTAATCACTGATACTGTATTTATTTCGTCTTTCAATAGATGCTTATATGTATATATATATATATATATAATAACAACAACAACAACAATAATAATAATAGCAACAAGAGTAACAACAACAACAACAACAACAACAACAATAATAATAATAACAATAATAATAATAGTAATAACAGTCATTGTAATAATATAAAATTAAGAAGCTTAATAATAACATAAGCAGTTTTATTACGTCGGTAAAAGTGGCCATAAAATTATCGTGATGAACTCGCATAATTGAGCGTAAACTCGAATGTATGATATTTTTCCGTAATGAAGATAATTGATTATAATTGTAATTGTGAACAAAGGTTGAGCTACGAATAAAAACAAATATACCTTAGGATTTTACAGAAATATTGTTCAACAGTACTTTTGTATTATCCTTGCGTTGAGCCATTAAGAATTAAAAAAATTCCATTTTTAACTTGTATTTTTGCGTAAAAAAAATAATAGAGCAATTAGAAACAAATTCTATATTAATTTTTTAAATTTTTTATTCATTTAATAATGGATTTGTGTGCGTTGGTGCGTTGATGCGTGCACGCGTGTGTATTAAATGTGGATTACGAGGCATATTCGAACAATTAATTTTTTTTAAGCTTTGTATAACTTGTAATTTTTATATAAATAATCTGAAATTTGTTTATTTTTCATAAATCAGTTGAAGAAGCTGTTTACAAATTTTTTTCTTTTTTTTACAAATAATTCATACATTAGTCGATGAACTTATAGTATTGCTGTATTATGGGACATGTTACAGGACTTATGAAATGGTTTAGATATTAAAAAGGAAAAAAATTCCTATTGCGTAGCAGCAAATTCATCATTCTCCACGTTTCAGGACACTTCCGTAAAAAATATCATAAGTAAAAATCGGGGAGGGAAAGTGAGGTTAGGCGCATAATCTTTATTGCATTGTCAAATAGAAACGAACGTGCGAAATATTTCAACTGATTAAATTAGCTGTGTCTAAGACGAGTGGATTGTGTACTTTAATGGGAAAAATAACAATTGAACCTTGCAATATAATTTCTTTTGGTGCTCACGAATTCTTGCGTTCCAATTGTGATTATTTCGTTGCATTCCGCAACATATTAAAGCGATTGCACAACTCGGTTTTCCACCGCCCAAATCACTTCTTTCCTACACATTATTCCGTTATCAATCATAGAAAAAACAAAAAAACAAAAAAAAAAAAAAACAAAAAACAAAAGAGAAAAAACAAAACAAAAATAACGCGACAACATATTATACGAGGCCACCGAAGGCAGTAAATAGCTATAAGCGCAAGCACTTCAGAAATAGAGAAACGAAAATCTCGTTAAGCAGCTCGGAAAGAAGAAAGGCGTTAATCAAGGTACCGAGGTGGAGCGGCCGCGTTCGCTGAAAATAATAGAAAAGTAATTTTTTTTTCTTCCACAGCAGAACGGTGCGTCTATCCACCATACGCGCACTCCCGGATGAAAAGTCGCACTTTCACCGGCGAGGAATTTCTCATAGTTCGGGCGCCAACATCCCGACTCTTAAGAGAGCCTCTAAGATTTCAAGAGGTGTACTTTCATCGCGACTCCTACGAAATAATAATCCGTCCCGATGTGCCCCGGCGAAAGTCCACGCTGACGAGCCCCCCCCCCGACGTTCTCCTCCATCAGCCACCCGATTCCACCCAACTTCCTGCGCGAGACCGCGGCGCGCCTCCTTTATGACGTCGCCGGCGACATCGATGCCCCCGGGGCCTCCGTCCCATTGGCCTCGCCCGCACGACAACGGGGGCCCCGGCCTTTCGTTCCAGCCTCGCTTACTGGAGCCGCGACTTCCTCCACTCCTCGCTCCCATCTCCCATCAAGGCCGTTATAGGCTCCCGTCTAATTGGCCCCAAGGGGGGTGGGGGGAGAGCCTCGGCTGCTCGGTCGGCAGGATGTGAAGGGAAGCAAAGGGTCACGCGGAGGAGCGCCGGCGGAGCCCAAGTGATTGATGCTCGAGTATCGATCGGCTGATCGGTTAGCTAAATTTAGCGACGGCTCCCGGCCTTACGGAATCGCCGCTCTCCTTGGTTAATTGGATGCCGTTTTACAGCTTACGGAGTACAATCGCGCGGCCATAATTGGCCAATGAGATTTAATGATAAGCCCCCCTCGGCTAATGCACACGAGAGCTGATTATGAGTAATTAGCGTTGGTCGGATATTGATCGGCGGGGCATTGGGTCGAGGAAGAAAGTCTTGGAAGCAAGTGATCGACGAATTTCGGCCGGCTTTCCTATGCCCGCCATAAAAAGCGATATCGAAATAAAAGTATTAGAAAGTTTCATGGGAAACTGAAAGCAAGGTTTTGAGATGGGAGGGAGGGAGGGATTTTAGGGCGGGGGGCGGAGCGGGGTTGTAATTGGGGAGGGTCCGAGGGATGGTTTATTGCCCGAGGTTTCCGTGAACCTCCGTTTTCCATGCTGGAAAGTTTTGCTGCCAAGACTTTCGTTTCACCTATCAGCTTACTCGTGTGCCGAGTTTCGAAGAATTTTATTTCCAGTTTCCATTTGCATTCTTCGATGTTTATTATTCTTCTGGCAGGTTTGTTCAAATGGACGTGGCATTGGAAGAAGTTGACCCTTTTTAAATTTATTAGACTAGCTTCGAGCTGTAAAAGATACGAGATTGTAGATCCAGGGTGTACTTATCAATTGCGAATTGTGGATGGAAAATGCAGGTAACTTGTGGCAGGGGTCACAATGAAAAGTCAATGTGAATTGTAAAGTAATTTGCCCGAAAAGTCCACCTTTAGAACTTTTGCGCAAAGAAATCCTAATCCTAGAGTATATTTTAATGTTATCCAAGTAACTTTCTATAAATGGCTGATGATGATATTCAATTTTTTTTTGCTTTTCATTCCGTGTTTTTTTCTTCTTCTGCGTTTTATTGGTAACGAGAGGTAGGAAAACCGAATGATCTACCCTATTTGCAAGGAAAGCCATTAAACCGAGATGGACAATATAAATGTAGAGGGAGCAGTTTTATATTCAGATCATCAAATTGTACTTATAATTTCATCGAGAACCCAAGCCTCGCGAACACCATACTATTGCGCATAAATATAAGGATTAAATGAAGCATAGTGTTTCAAACTCAAGACTTAAAGAATAAAGAAAGTCGCTGCAATAACGATGGAAGAATAGAAAAGCACTTGTAAAAAAAAAAAAATGCTCAAGATGATGCTTAGTTCATTGCAGTAGGTCACATTGATTTGCGACAATAGTTATGCGCAGCCACTTGGCAGGGTGCAAAGCAAAGCCAATAATGAGCGAAATTGCGGATTGCCTCGCTATTCTTAGATCGTCGCATTGCGAACGAATGTACCGTTGTAAGCTAACAAAAAGAGACAAATAGTCTAATGACTAAATGGCCGCTCGTTTACCTCCTTCTTCCACGAGCGCACTCGGCGCCCTGAACTTCTATAGCCGTGGCCTCCTCCTGCCCAGCCGTCGGACGTCCCGGGACGGGACGGGAGGATCGGTTGGACCGGGGACGGTCGGCGGGCCCCGATTAGCGATCCCCGTGTGCGCCCGCGCGTAACGCTGGCCACCACCGGGTCGCAGGCGCGGGTCCCGGGCGCATCGCCCGGTTGCCCGGGGGAGGAGGTGGTGGAGGTGATGGTGGTGGGTGGGGGTGGGGGGCTAGCCAAGGTGGAGCACCGAGGGGGATAATGAGCCGGTATCGCGGGTGCGCACTGCCCCCGCCGAGTCATGCTCGGGAGGAGGAAAGCAATTTGTGGGATGAGCCGCGGCGAGTACGTGCTTCCGCGTGCGTAAGAGTCTGCGTGACTGAGCGCCTGCGATGGACCCCGGGAAATTAAGACGGCCGTTCGTGCGGAAAGGCTATGTTTAATGACTTGCAGCCTCGGGCCCCTGCCTTGCAACTCTAAATGTTTATCATGTGGAGGGATAGGGTTTTATGGAGGTTGGATGCCGAAGTAAGAGCCTTTGCCCGTTGCCCCGCTCGCACCTGCGCTCACTCCTCGGTACTCGGAATCTATATTCAAAGTCAATTGGTTCAACCTTAGAGCCAACCGCGCCTCCTATGTCTTCATTAGGGCTATGCGTATCTATATTATTGAGGGGTGGTTGGAGGGTTGGAAAGGGGTCTGGGTGATTGTAGTCTTGTCGAATGGACCTGTGGCCTCTTAATATTTTTGCTTTAGCGAGGAGTGACTTTACGCACTTATTAGCGAGGAATGGGAGGGAATGCATTGCGCTTGATGCTCGAATGAATAATCGCCATTTGATGAGCGCACTGTGTCTACTGGCGAGAGGTAAAAAGAAGGTCGCGTAGTGCGTGGCGACTTGAAGGATTTGAAGGAATTGGTTGTAAGGAAAGTTGTCAATGCTGGTTTGATTGTTAAGAAGGTGAAATAAAGAAAGGAAATTTAACGGGCTTGAATCCGGTGGCTCGAGAGGCGATTTTCAAAATGATTTTCAAATGCTTCGCAAGCGAGTGGCAATGTGTAACTAGAGACCATTTCGCCAAATTTTATCGATACTTTGCTCGTTCAAGCGTGCCAAGCAATATACACAAATAGCTTCTTTATCTACCATGAAAATCGCTCTTCATTATGCTTTCATCTCGAATAATCAACTTATAAGCGTCACAATAGTTCGTCGAAATCTTTATCGGAGCAGAGCCGCATTAATAAGAATAATGACTGAATTAAATTTTCTTCATTGGCAGTGCGGGCAGTAGACAAAGAAGCACAAAACAACAACAACAACAAAAAGGAGTAGGTAGGAGACAAAGGAGCCAAAGATCTACGCCCGATGATACCCGGTTAACATTGCGTGAAAGTTAATAAACGTTTTCGCGGAATAGTGATTACGCGGAGTACAATCACTCGCGGCAGCCGCGAGCTCTCTCCTTCCCTCCTCCGAGTCTCGAGCGTGCAAACCTGACCCGAAGAAGGTCAGCCCCGAGGTCAGAGATGATCGCACCTTTCCTAGGATCTATTACGAACTTGGGCAATAAGCATTAGGCAATGTCAGTCTCATCGGCGTGCTTTGGTTGATTGTGCGTGCGCGGTGTGGGACGGGGGCGGGGTGGAGGAGGCTGAGGATCGCCCTCCTCAGCCTTACGGGCTCGCGCGCGTGTGTGTGTGCAAGTGTGCGGGGAGTTGAAGCAAATTCAAATCACTGTACTATTCCATGCTGAAATTGTTAGGTCACTTTAGATTGAAAAGACAAAGATAGTGTAGCTTGGCGCTCACCGTTTGTGAGAAATACCGCCAGAAGGAAATACAAAGCATTCTTACCCGCATGCGAAGGCATTATCGTACGTCTAATGCAGGCTCATTGTAATTCGAGGGAATAATCGTTTCATCGTTCGTTGCTAATACTGAGCGACACGTTGCTTTATAAGCTTTAATGCTAATCGGCAAGGAATGCGGCACAATGAATTCCAAGTGGAACTTCACCACCGTCGTATTATATTGTCTATAAGAGTCCTGTGAGATGTATAAATGAAAGTTAAAGAGTTACGAATTAAAAAACCATTACTTCATACATCTTACCTAATTCAACTGAATTTTCCTCCTATTAGTATTAGGAAAAAAATTGAAGTACATTGAAACTTCATGCCGATCAGATAATGAAGCTGTCAAGAATTATTAGCATTGAACTACGTCGAGCATTTGAAATAGCAGCAATTGCATAAGATATTGAATGGTTTAACCTAATTAAAATATCCCTTTCGGATAATTGATGAGTATTTAATTGATCAGTTTTGTATTGTAAGCGAGTGGCACTGGATGCCGAATACATAAAGTGATTTGAAATACTAATATGGATTCGTTATTTAATTACTTGTAAGAATGAGTAATAATCTAGAGCTTGAAGGAAAGAAATACGAGCATCAGCAGAATAGTAATTGATTTGATAAATGTTTGAATTATAAGAGAAAAAAACTCTATGTTTAGACAAGTATTATATGGCAAATATTGATGAAACATGATTTATTGTCGAAAGAATTTGAGTTATATTTCGGAAGCAATGAGTACTCCATTTTCAAGCTCGAATAATGAAATATTATTGGGAAAGAAAACTTTTATTGAAAAATTAATTTAAATGCCCTGTATCGTACACACAAATGTAAACTTCATGTGCTGTACAGAAATATCTTATCTTAAATCCCAAATATCTTAATGTTGAGATGATTACATATTACTTTATATGCAAAATGTAGAAGACGATATATATTATTGCACGTAATATGTAATTATTGACAATAATTAAAATGATGATTGTAACGGAGGGTGTAATAAGAAAGTTGGTATGGAATTTTGAAAGAGTAGGATGATTGCGAGGGGTTAGGTGGAGCTGTAATGAGGCGCAGAATTACATCAATGGCTGAAAAATGAATGTGGAATCTCGGTGGCGAAATCGGCTGAAATTCCCCTTTTCTTCTTGTACTCTTCAACTTGTCTTCAATGTACGAAAACGTGCGGTAAGCGCAATGAAGCTGCCGGAATTGCGCAATTGCATTGCCTCTATCCGAGCCTCTTTAACGCCAAGATGTACATATATATATATGTATATATATATATGTGTATATATATATATATATATGTGTGTGTGTATATATATGTATGTACATGTCCTCGCGCGCACACGGGCGCTGAAAGTTGGAGGTAATCGATTCATTAGATCATTCACCGATAATCGAATCATTCTTGGATTTACATATTTTCCGAGCATTTTGTATATTTTCAAATTAATGGTAAAAGGCTTAGAATGCGGGTTACGGTCGCATTCATTTGAGGAACCGTTGAGCCGTTTTATCTACTACTCGATTATAAACCTCATTAAAATATTATCTTCCATAGAATTGAAATGCTTTTTACTACCCGATTTATTACTAGAAATTTTTATGGCCATACTAGAAACAACAGTCCCCGTCATTATTACGACAGAAGATGAGCACTTTTAAAAGCAAGCTTTCTTTCATATGTTACTTTCTAATATTGCTAATAGGACTCCTGCAGAAAGGTATCTCTACAGATAGATAAAATAGCTCGACGCTTTTTTGTCTTGGAATGCATAATTTTGTGTTTCTACGAGTAAGACCTCGTAATATTGTTAATATCGAAACGACACATCCAAATAAGTTTTTCAACGAAATACCTCGGACAATAGGGCATGATTGGTGCAATAATATTTCAACTGCATAATATTTTTATGATTTTTACATTTTAACATTAGCAATTAGCCTCGAGTCTATGGTGGAAATACTCTTCTACGAACAGTAATAAATAGTACTCCAGGTGTAATACTTGATGATAGAATGCGAGTTGCTCGACCTCCTTACGGCCTCTTCTTTATCCTCTTATCATCACCGCTACTTTTCTTTCTTCGCTTAAGAAGCGTTTAGTCACGTGCTCGCTGACCAATCAAACTCATCCAAATTGTTGATTATTCTGTGTTGGATAATGTCTGGGGCACGAGCGCCCTGACCTCGTGGGATTCAATTTCAAGTTTGAAGAGGTCGTAAACAAATTCCCAAACTAATGTGTTTCCCTTCTACTTATAATAATTTCAATAATTTGAAAAGCTTCTCTTTTCAACTACCATTATATCATTAAAGTCGAACGTAGCAGAGTAATACTCGTCCTATTATTACTCATTCGAGCGCAATATTTTTAATACTATTTTTGAATATATTATAATCGTCGAAAATTATAATACTTCATTTCTCTAATCCACAATGAAACAAAATTATTACTTTACGGCTTTAAAATACAATAAATACGACACTTATTCTTATGCTGTCGCGTAACTCAACACAATTTTACCCAAAGAATATTTCTGTTAAGTGTCATCCATTCTTGTTTATTTTATGCACATTAAGTGTAAACGCTGGTAGTCTTTCCAAATTTATATATAACAGAATTGTAAGGATAACTATTAGTGTATTATTATTTGCAATTTTCATTTTCAGCTCAATGTATTTAGTATTAAAATAAATATTAAGGCTGGAATAACAATACATTTTAAATAAAGAATATATTAGGTGATTTAATTTCAGTTGCTCGAGAATATTGTTTTGTCAGTAATTCTTACTAGAAAATTATTGTTCTTGCGGAGCTCTGATCTGGATAAAAAGCCACTACAAATCAAACAAGCAATGTTTACGTGAAAATGTGAAGATTATTTAAAAATAACAAAGCTCAAAATTATAATACATGTTTTTGTAACGTTCTTTACTTTTTTCTATAATAGAGATGCTACGACTAGATTAATTTATGCTATTCAAATATATATATATATATACGTATATTGCTCAAATTATTTCAATATACTTCTACTCGTTTAATAAAATACTCTTTTAATTACTGAAAAATCTCAACTATTCTTTTATACAAAGTACTCACTATTATTGTTGTTATCGAAGCTATAATTTTACACTCAAGTGTATGAGCTTTTTCCAATAAGATCCAGAAAACGATTATATCGACTCAGTATGTGTAATGTTAGTTAAGATTATCGTTCTATTTTATCTCCTGAATTAAATTATACTAGAATTGTATAATTACAACGGAATAAGCACTGTAATCACCACTATGTGATAATGCTTCAAAAATCTAGACAATGACGGAGCCAATGTTGCTGTATTATACCACTTGTGGGACTCATTATCGTATGCCCTCGCGTTTACGTTCATGATAAATAAATTTTCAAACCTTACATATCCGTATCCAAAGTTTTTCCCGTAACTAAATGAGGCTCGATGACACATTTCAAGCGTGATCAATTAAGATCTTTGTGGATTATTACATCGTTAGCATACGGGTTATAAGGTAAACTATTGCAAAAATTTGTCACAAATAATTGTAACGTTATAAATATTATATTGCAAATCATACAATATTTGTAAAGTGTCAAATTATGAGCGACGCCAAATTCTTGCTAATTAACACATCCAACATTATAGAAATATATAAGCTTTGTTACAACTTATCAATTGCATCCTCTCGACGTCGATTATTACCATAAATGGAGTATTGTATCGATATATTGAAAATTTAATAAAAAAAAAAATACATTACATTGTGTAGAACTTCAAAGTTGACTAAAACTTAAGCGAATTTTCAATAAAATTTTAGCAGATTATATTTTTTTGAATCACTCTCATCGCTATCATACCAAGGTCATATTAAGACGAGTTCTATTATAACTAGCTAATATATAAGGCAATTTATCAAAAATTAAATCGAAATAATCGAATATATATACAAAAAATGAAATAGAACAGAGCTGAAAAGTAAAAAAAAAAAATTCAAAGCGAGTAATAAGTAAATACACGAAATCAATAAATCCAAGTCGTAATAAATTAAGCACCACCTTTTTCTTTATAACATTGTAACTTATTTTATAATGACGAAATGGCATTATCAAGGACATGCCATTAAATAGTAAAGTATTGTAGCATAATCAATAATGAGAAATTTCTCAAATCGGCAAAACCAAACCACCTTTCAATTGTGCAAATATTACTTTACTCGGCTACTTTCCCCGTAAGCAACTCCGCGATAATTAATTTAACCGACGTTTCGTAATTCTTATCAAAAAAAAAAAAAAAAAAAAAAGTACTGAAAATAAAAAAAAAAGATACGAAAGCAACGATACATAGCGTACAAGATGCCTGCATGCGACCGTTCAGATTTTCATAAAACATTCTATTATGCATACATTCTCGTATTTTTCGATTTTTATTTTGGTTTTTATTACCGCCTCTCTAAAGGATATTTAATTTGGTAATTAAGTTCGTGGCCGTAAAAATGTTCGGGCGGCGTTACGTAAAAGAAAAAAGTGACTTTCTTCGTAACTATTTGTCGAACTGCCCATCGCGAGAAAAGTTAGCGGCACTTTCAAAAAATGTGCGCGCGTAAGCGAGTCTCGTCTTCACCGGAAGTTAAGCGTGAAAGTTAAAGCGCCCCAAGCCACCATACTTTGTTTCTCTTTATCCTCATAACTTGCAAAGAAAGCCACGGTGCTCGCCTCATATTCTTGTCTGCGTCCTTAGTGCGAATGCAAAATCTTTCCTCGTCGCCGACCCAAACGCCAGCCGTTTCATTAATATCCATCACTCTCGCCACTTCCCCGACCCATTAACATTTCACCTCTTGAAGCCCCATCAGCCAGTCCACGACCGATCATTCGGCAAACCAAGAATCGAACGGTCGCCCCCGAGTGAGGATATCTCATTTCGTCCCCAGGTCCCTTACATTAGTCCCTTGCATGAAAACTTCGCGGCCCTCTTTGCCAATTGAAACGTCGCTTGCGCGGCAACTGCGAGGACTTCCTTCGGCTGCTGACCAATCGAAATTAGATTAAATTAAATTAGATTAATTAAGCCCATCACGTCCGCTCGTGCACTGAAGGAGAAACTTTGTCCTGCCTCCAGGTGAGCAGCAAGGGCTTGAAGATCATCCAGACGGTCCACCCGGGAGGCTCGACGAGGTCAGCGGTGAAGCACCTCGTGCCAGGTCACGCGGTCCTCGCCGCCGTCCAGAGGGAGGACGTAGTCGCGGCGACCCTCCTCCTACCCAACCCCGCCACCAACAACCCCGTGCACGTACACGCCTACAGGTGAGCTGTCCAGCGTCACGTTTTACCGGTAATTAGTAAAAATTAGGCCGCCGCCGCTGCCGCCGCCGCCATTGGGGACGATTTCGCGGTGCCAGGCGCGTGACCGAGCGGTTTCCAGTGTGACGCCACGACTTTCAATGCAGTGAAATCCATCGGCCGCGCTTCGAGCGCCATTAATTATCGCGGACAGAGGACATTTATAGGACTCCCGCTGTCGGAAGGATCATAATGCGCTCTCCTCGCCAACTCCTTTTATGCCCACATCGATTATATTTACTGCTACATATACAAATACGAAATCTGTAATGAGCCGGGGCTCATTATTGGCGACGAGTCGACGAATGCGTAATGCCAGCGCGCGCACCTTGCTCGAAAGGTCGTGTCGTCACGTGGCTGACAACTGTCGCGAAAGGAAAAAAAGAGCGAGCACTTTTGATAAAAGCCTGTGTAATCGCAAGGAAATTGCATGCCACGAGCTCGTGTTCCAATAGCCGCGATATTCTTGCAATTCATTTCCAAACAATGGGCGAATAATTTTCATAGAGGTAACCTTGAATTTTACAAACAAATACAAAAACGAAAAAAAAACAAATAAAGAAAAAACAACGAAGAAAAAAGAAAAATTGTACTCCATGTCGCTAACTAGGAACGCGATTCGGCCTCTCTACGCTCGCCGCCCATAACTCCATTAAAATGATCAAGAAACTTTCTTCATTCCACGATCGCCCCCTAATAATAGCGCGTTAATTATACGTAAGCCGCAAACAAAAAACATCGGCCATCTAACGTACAGAATAACGGCCCGCACGTCGTCGTCGTAACCTTTCTCCTTCCCTCCCACTCGGCCGGTCAAATGGAGGAGGCGACGTGTATTAGCATTTTTTTTTTTTTGGCCGGAAAGGCCGCGGCGGCGGCCATCGGCAACGACTCGAGTAATAATTCATCCGCAAGTGCTAATGGCCAATCCGTTAGTACGCATAGTATACTAGGCCACTCGGCACGACTTAATAATGACGGGACCGAGACTCCATTTGTCCTTTCGCGCCTTATTATTCCTCAGGTTGATAAGAATCTCTGGCACTCGGCGGTGACAAGTTGGGCATCGGCCTCCGCGCTCTCGGAAATTCCAATTGGTAATTGGTTTTGGAAAGGAGGTGAAAATGAAGGTGGGATCGGTGATTATAAGAGGTTTAAGTATCGCCAATTACGGTTTCGGGCGGGGAAATGTGTCGAAGATTTTTTTTTCTTTTTCCTCGGTTGGCTGAGATTGCATAACGTGCTGCTGCCCAATTGTTTAGAGAACGATTTTTTTTTTTTTTTTTTTTTCCTTTTTCTTTGTTCTTCTAAATCATTACATCGGCCACATACAATTTGCGGCGTAAACGATTTTCTCTGTTCATCGGAAATTGTTATGAGGGAAAAAAAACGTTGCCAATTACATGTATTTAACGTGCTTTTCCTAGGTCTCAGCTCACTGCAATAGGCCAAGAAATATCATTGTAATGAAAAAAAAAAAAAACAGATAAAAACACGCTTTGAATATACCCATCACTTCGCTGGTAGATAATTCTTTTAATTATTACGCTTTCCGTGCTTTGATTCTTTAATTTGTTTGTATAATTGCGCATTCGGTATGGCAGGAATGCTGCATAAAACGGATAAATTTCAAAGGATTAGTGTATCTTGAAATAACGAAACTGCGGAAACGCAAAATGTTTCGTTATTATAAGAACGTTTGAACAAATCTCTAGCATTATTATTATTATTATATAACGCGACGTATTAAAAATAATGCTCAGTATAACAATTATCAAACATGGTCCATCCGATTAAAAGAGCAGATTTCTGAGAATTTCTGTGTAATTTAACGATCGAGGCTAATGCTGCGATAAAAGCATTGAAAAAATTAAAATACAAACGACAAATTTGTATTATTCGCTTGTTGCATTGGGCGAGATGTAGTCTTACGAGCACATAGTTTGAATACAAATTGAATGTGGCATTATATTTGTAATAATCAGCTTACATTACTTGACGGCGGCAAATTGTCGTAGCTCGACTTTGTAGAAAATGAGCGGAAAAGGAGACAAAGATCTTTCTATCTTAAAGATCCTCTTTTGGCTCACGGTAATAAATAAAATACGTTGAGCGTCGAATAAAGTAGATAATATCTAATAAAACTATCGAGGCGATGTAAAATCTCGGGATATAAAAGAAAGCCCAAGTAGCAGATGCTCGTTGGCACTCGCTGAGTCGAGTTTATTCGGTTCGTCATAATTGCGTTGTTCTCGGCTCGATATCGAATCACTTAATCAGTCCTGCCTCTTTGTGATACTCAAACGTCAAGTGTTAGTGGAGGGGTGGGGGGGGATGGTTGAGGTGGTGGTGGCGGCGGCGGCAAGATATCGAAGAAAAGAAAGAAGCAAATGCGAGGAGGAAAAAGCGAGCTCTATATACCTTCGCCTGGGCGTTTCTCCATTAAATCCCCCCCCACCACCCCCACCCCCGCGGCGATGTTCCGCCGAAATAAGGGAAACTCCATTGGGTTGAATCTCGGTAATCGCGCGCCGCTATTAGCATTAGCATCGAGGTTCCGAGGCAATTGGCCAGGTCGGGATCGTTACAGCACCGAGATTCACTCGCGGCGTCATAATAAGGCTTATCATCGGGTAGTAATAGTCGGTCGGCGCACGACTCGCGAAAGGCCGAAAGCCTCCCGGGCGTCGACCCCCCCGGGGCGATGAGCTTCAAGGCCAAGGCCACTTGTGCTTGCGCAGATGCGACTCCGTGGAGACGGCGGAGCTGCTGGGTGGACAGCTCAAGGTCTTGGCCTCCCACTCGGACAGCCTCGCGCGACTCGGCTCCCTGGACACGAGGCTGCGCAGCAACCTGGGCAGTGACGGGAGGAGCACCCGCGAGAGCGAGTCGTCGGAGGGGAGCGGCGAGCTGAGGCACGCGCCCGTCCAGGCGACGACCATCTACGAGTCCCTCGCCGCCGAGCTCCGGGCCAAGCTGGGTAAGTTTTACAAAAATCGCTCTCCCTTGCTTAGACACCGAGCACAGCTCGGGGCTTCCCCGAGGCCGCAACTTTTTATTACACAGTGGCGTCCGAGTTTTAACGATCGCGGCGAGGAGAGGAAGACGGACGCGCGCGCGCGCGCCTTCATTACCGGCCAGCGGGGCAGTCCTCTCGTTTCAGGACGAGTATTTCGATTTTGGATAATTGCCGACTTCTTGCTCTTATCTGCTCTCAAGGTGCTCGCTGCGAGATTTATTGTGAAGCGACGTGGAGATTTCTCGGCCGAGGAAGGAGGAGGCGAGCGAATGGGGCGTGAAAGTCGGCTCGTGGAACTTTTCATGATGCATCGAGCGCTACACAAATATTCCTCCACAAATACTCCTCGATAAGAAGTAGCGGGCGCGTTAAATTTGTATAATCAACCGGTTCCGCGGCCTTTTATTCCAATTCGCTAAATATAACCGCTGCTTAATAATAATCTCGGACACGTCTTGAAATTATCAACTGATAGCTTAGGACATCTACTTTCGCGTGCCGTTTTCTCGGGCGCGGAGGCCCCTTAAAAGCATTTTTTTTTAGTGCTTAAATCAGTTAAGCGTACGAATTGTCGAATTTCCGAGAAAGAGGACTCGAGCTCGCGAACGCAAAACTCGCACTATTCGACAACACATGTACATTCGACTTTCCAAGCAAACTTTCCAAGAATTTTATCAATGATTTTATCAATGATTTTATCAATGATTTTACTTCAAAATTTCGCCCCTCCAATGCCGATAATATTAATATTACTTAAAAATTCGTTTCCTATTTATTTCTCGTCTCTTAATTTTGTCGACATAATAGAATTTTCTTATTCTCGCGATTTTTGACGGTTTAATAAGGACTCTTGAATATTTATTATTGTCGTTGTTGTTGTTGTCGTAGTAGTTGTTGTTGTTGTTGTATTTTGGTAAAGCCAAATTGTAGCTTATGAAAGCGGCTATTCCTCGTTCGCAGAGCACCGAATGAATAAATTATGATAAATTTAACGTGCCAATTACAAGTTGCTCTCGTGCAAGTAAAATTTATCAGCTTAAAGAGAAAATTAAAACAATTTGATGCCAAACGATAAACGCGTTTATTGAGTGAAAGTGGAGGAATTTTAAAAAATTATTGCCTCTTACGAGAATTATTATATTGCCGTTAAACATTTATATTTATAATTGCGTAAGAGTTTCCGTCGTATTTATTCTCCATGTGAATTGCATTAAAACGGGAAATAAGGCGACGATATCTTTGATCTTGGGCTACGACATGGAACGACAAACTAACGAAGAATTTGGAAAAACCTGGAAGAAACAATGATGATGTGGAATAATTTATTATTGGCAAAATAAATTGGCCAGCTCTAGTTGTATGTCAAAGTGGGATGAAATATGTTTGAACGCAATCCATAAAGGATATGCATTTCATTAATACTGGCACAGAGATGTAAAAAAGCATTAATCATGAGTTCTTCAATCGCGCTCGACAATAGCAATGAAAACGACGCCAGTGGCTCAAATTATTAATCGATAATCGTTAATAATCCGACTCGTTCTCGCAATAATAATTAATTACAGTTGAGAGTGACATTAAAGGGGGATCGGTGGGCTCAGCAGGCGCCTTTTATTTTCGCTTCGATGCTCGCCTAGTAAAAATGACGTTTCGTAATACAATTGCCAACTTTGTTCTCAAATTTATTTGAATACCTGTAGTAGTAGCCTACTTTTACTTTCGCATGATGAGCGAGATAAGGAAGGAACTGTCAGCAGTGCATCATTTGGATAGACGCGGGAACGGGAGGCGTTTACCACTCGCGGAGACACTCGTTGTTTTATCGTGTGAGCCAACTCTATAAAACGTAAATTGTACGTGTGCACATTTTTATGCGCCTTTTACATTGCTAATAAATTCCTTATTGTTACGCGCATTAATCGTCGTTTGCTTTACTCAAAGCCGTATTATAGCATAAAGGCGCCATTGTACCTGTGCTACATTTGGTGATTCTAGATCATCATCGACTCGTTGCAGCTTACGTAGGATTTCTTTTGCCGCCTCGCTCTTTATTATATACATGCATTATGTGGCTGTCTCTTTATGTGGAAGATTGGAAATTACTTCATGATTATTGTCACTCATTGTACTGGACTTTTGATGTAATATTATTACGCTGTCGATTGTTTTTGTTTGCTTTGCTTAACGTACGAGAGGATTTGCATTGCTTGTTGCTCGTGTATTTTGACGGATGTCTTGGTGAATTTATTATTTCATAATCGTCCATTCATCTATAACTCTCAATTTTTACGTCGTACCTCGATGAATTCAAGACTTAAATCGAACATCTCAACTATACAACTGGATTTATCGATATTTATTTTCCAATGTGAATACCAAATTTCTCCCAATGCTTATTCAAAGTAACGGAACGAGCTAAATAAGTGGAACAAATTACCTAGTATTTCGGTTTGTAAAAGTGAAAAATCATTCAGTTTGACGTTGCAATTGTTGTTTATCCTCGATAGAATAAAAATTTCACTCGCCTGGAGGTGTGTTTAATACTCCATTGCAGCAAAGTGTGACTCGCGACAAAAGGGCGATTAAAGGTGCAATGGGTCAGATTTAAAAGATCTCAACGAACAGAAGAAAGTTTTAAAAATCTAATGTTGCACTAATCTGTTTTTTGTATTATATGTCTGTGTGCGAGGCGAGTTCTTATGTGGCACATTTTAAGTTTACTTTCTAGTCGTGCAATTAAAATGCCGGGCAATGTGTATGTACGAATATTATTGTGGTCGGAGAAACAAAGATCCGATAGCATTGGATTTATACACACAATGGGTGGAACTTGAGCGTTTCAAAGATGCTGATACACACACATATATATATGTATGTATATGTATCATTGGTTAAGAGAGAGGGGGGGCGGACAAGGAGATAGCTTATAATAAAGGCCATTATATGACCAAATACTTTTTAAAGTGTGAAATTTTTAAACATGTTTTACGCTCACGCTAAGAAATAATGATGAAACATAGGTGAAATGAAATGTAACGAATCATTGAGATGAATGATAAGCAAAAATAGCCTTTCGTATTAAGAATGAATTATTGGCATTAATTCATCGTACACACGTTATCGAGCCAACAATAATCAATGAAATACGTGAATTGACGTATTTCGTAAAGCATCGTTTCTCTAGTAGCACGCAATGATAGATCGTTTAAGGCTCTCCTCCACCAAAGTCCCACTATTATCTTAAGAAAAAGATAAGCAACAATTGCACAGAGGCCGGCGTACTCCTAAATGGGAATTAATATATAATGAGAGTATGGGTTGCATAATACAGCGGAAGCTTGTCTTTCCGTAGGCATTCGAGTATGTCTGCCGGCAGCTCCAAATGTCCCCTTTCTATCGAGAATAACACAGTGATTATCTAACGAAAAGTATGGTCTGCCCGTCCCAGGTAGAGGCAACTCTGCGGACAACGACACGGGCCCGATTCTGCTCCCCCCCCGTGACTACGACACGGTGCACCGGCAGCGGGGCAACCTCACTGGGATCGAGTTGCGCCGCTGCCTCAACCAGACCATCGTCGGCACCAATGGGGTTGGCCTCCCAACAATCACCCCAGTGGCTGAGCGTGGAGGTGCCCGGAGCGCGGCCAGCAGCGGCATCGGCTCCGACAGCGCGGCGACCCCGCCGCCGTACCCGGGTCACCATCCGCTGGGACCGCGGCCGTCGAGGCCCACCAGGGACTCCTCTTCCGGTGAGTGTTGATTGCCGTTGTTGAGGCCATAGTGTGCTTTAGCCGCTATTATTCGGGCGTTGTTTGGCCGAGACTAGGAGAGGGACTCGGCTAACTTTGTTCTCGCTCTCTCTCTCTCTCTCTTCATTCAATGCTTGTCGAAAAGATAAAAGTGAATTGCAAAGGAAGCTGAAAGGGACTTGCTCCCAGGCTGGATATTACGAGTAATTTTACAGCATTGCATGCTCGATGGTCTTTGGTCTTGTAATGCGGATTAATAGAAAAGGCCTTCTATGGAGTTTGAATTAAAAGTTGCGCTCGCGTAATGCAAAAGATCTGTTAAACGCTCGGAAAAATGGAGATATTGCTCTCGATTGCTGATTTATTGCCTACGTTTTTCATATTATTTCAAAATGCTATTCGCACACTCTTTGAAAGAGCCTGCCAGGCTGTTACATTTTCGCCGCAGGTAATTGGGATTATTCGAGGAAGTTGCACAAAATGCCTGCCAAGAAAATGTCTAACCCAATTCCGAATATTCTCAATGGCGTATTGAGCTTAAGGTGGCCTTTAATTATTAATTCGCTAGTTGAAATACTGAAATTTGGCATAATCGGCATGGAGAGCCGGGAACCGAGTTCTGAAATAATGCGAAAATACTTGTTACCGGCAAGACTGTTTGAATTGTCGGTTGACTTACAACTACCAGTAACATTTATAAAACTGATTTTTATGCAAACGTTATGCAATTGTCAAAATCACGAAGGGCAATTTCCGGATAGAGATTTATAATAACTCTGTCGTGCACTAAGCGATTGAATTGAATAATTTCTGGGAAATTGACCGTCTTGTGACATGAAATGTTTTTTTAAGAAAAAATAGCCTCAGATTTTCAAGAAATGCCGCCAAGAAATACAAAAGTCGTCGTTACACGATCCGTGCTCAACTTGTCACAAGCCTATCAAATTTATTTAAAAATCTCTCGAATTCTTAAGATATTTGCTCTTCGGTTCGTCACTAAATGCGTAAATGTTTAAACACACACTTTGCAACTCTTTTGGTCCCGCGCCCTAATAATCCCCCCCCCCATTCAACTCTCTCGCGTTTATCAACATTTCGTTTCTACGCTTCTTCTTATATACGACATTACTTGCATTAACTGCACACGCTGTCTCGAAAAATTCATGCAACGAATTCGTACTATCAATTGCCCAATTACAACGAGCCACAACACCATCTCCCACATAATACCTCTTCTCCGAAATGTTCTCGCCACCTCCCATAGCTCCTCAGCCTTTCACCATAACGTCTCGCCAAATGATTGCGTCGAGGGAACGACAATAAATAGAGAATAATTGGCCTGGCAACGATCAGTGCCCCATCGTCGAGCAAACCCACGTGGGACTCGCCTCCCCAGCAACGGTCCAGCCAACATATCGACAAAGAAGCGCGTGAACACGAGCAACATTCGACCCTGAAACTTTTTACCTGCTCCCTTAGCTCACTTGTCCACGGTGGGAATGTAGGTTAGTGGCCCAGCAAGTTCGGCTTCCGCGGGAAAAGAAAACGAGCCGATAGAAAGTGTCCAGATGACTTTGATCAGCCAGCTCTTACGTAACGGTGTGGCTGCCGCTTTTTCTCCGCCGCGACTTTCCTAAGGTTTTTCCGATCGTTTTACCGCGAGGCGCTGCCGCGACCGATTCCTTAATTAAACGACGGAAAGTGAATGCCAACGGTCTCTCGGTAGCGGCAACATTCCCTCTCCTGATGTCACCAACAACGTTCCATTATCCCTCTGGCACTCATTTGCTGCGATTCCTCGTGGAAAAGGTCGGTGAGAGTGCTTGGATCAACCCCCGGACGTATCGTTTCGTCAGGATATTCCTCTTGGAGTTGCTTAGGTAGGGCAGTCACCACGAGGCTTGCAAACCAATACGCCGAGGCGTGTGCCTAACGTTATATTGCCGAAGCATTAGATTCGAATTTACTGAAAATTGGCTTTTCACGCTTTAGGAGCAATGTTTTTCTTTTTTGACCATTTGTTTGACGGGATATTAACAACGCACAGATTCTAAACACACACGCCACTCAAAGCTCACCAAGTTCCTCAAAGCATTGTACATTGGATACATTAAAAATAGAAGGGCTTTAGTTTAAAATTTACGTTGCACATAATCTTAAGCTTGCAATTAGAAATAGTTTTATAACACTTTCGATCAAGCTATATAACAAGAATTTACAATTTCAGAGAAATTTGATTTTACGATGTTAGAACGCAATACTGCTCCTTATTCCTATTGAAATTTTATATAATATACACTTACTGATTAAATGCAGAATAATCCTTATTGCGACTACTTTCTTAACACATTGTCTCTTAAAAATCGATATACGTAATGGACATTACTATCTAGTCTACGGAATAATATCATACATTTGCTCTACTACGTGCAAAGACATACAAATTTTCATTATCCTTCGTAAATCATTAATTCATCGTATTTTTATTATCATAAATATATTGCACGAGCACATTTGTCTAACGAACAAGAGTATGAGAAAAATAGAAAATATCCATTTATTATGGCGTATTTAATGCTTTTAATGGCACGGCTGTTGGTGAAGTATAAAATCTTTTTACAATTATTGGAAATTTATTATCACACAGGCACGCACGCAATCGAACGCGCACACACGCAATCGAACACATTCCAATTGTTTCATACATCGGTTTAAACTCACTGTCGTAAATATAATAATATCAAGAACATTAATTCCAAACACTTTCAATGCTTTCAATTGTCAATATCATCGGGTGAAATATAAAATTTAATTGCCCCGAAATTATAATGCTTTAATAGAAAAGAAGAAGAAGAAGAAGAAGAAGAAGGATTTCGATTAAGAGAGCGTAATAATGTCGGCAGATGCGTGACAATTGAAACCAAAAGTAAGAGCGGCAAATCGTGACTTTTCCTTGGCAATGCCGTCGTCCTCAAATCGAACGAATTCTCCACAGGCCTCGGCTTTTCACTCGTGCATTTTTCATGCGCCGTTTACTCGGAATCGCAGGCCTTTGGCCACGAGGCCGCGAGCATTTCCCTTTCGCGATCCCATTCGTGATTCGAATGGCAGAGCCAAGGAACGAGCGCAATGGCGCCTTCGGGGGTGCGTAGTGATACCCGAGTCGGGGGTGGGGGGAGGGCAAAGTGTTCCCGGCTCCAATCGGCGACTTCCCATTGCACTGCCTCGACTCCAGGAATTGCCGCGCACATGCACACGAGACCAGTCATGCGTTTACATTACGCTCGAGGAAATGAAAGTACGAGCTTCTGAGCCGTTTAAGCCGCTCTTTTTGCGCTCTCCTACGCTCCACGAGAGGGAAAAGTCAAAACTCACCTTCAAAATTTTTCTACGATGACTGCCTCACTTGGCATTCCGTTTGCTCTTTCGCCTTTGTTCTCCCCATTGTTACCAACGATTAGTCGAGCATTGGCAATAAGTCTCGATAAGCCGCCATAACACGCACAATGACCTCTTATTTCCTTGCTCCAACGGCCTCGCTTTCAGAACCTCCTCGCTTAACATTCGAAATTGAAATATCAGAGGCCCAGCTCGACCAACTGATATATTCCACTAGCCTCCTTCAAATCCTTAAAAACCTCCTTCGAACCTCCTTCGAACCCCTCGACAATCCCAACAATCGCATCTACTCGGAGCCCAGTCACGGAGTTTCGAGCGATAAGCGTCAATTTTTCCTCTCTCCGGAACCACCTCGATGACCGTCCTTCATTCGCGGCGTCAATTTATTCGATCGATTAGGAGGAGGAGGAGGAGAGGCCCCTCTCGAACGCTGGAGCATAGGTAGTTTGTAGCATAGGCATCGACCCGACTCCCGGCACTCCTCCTCCTCCTCCATGCTTATAAGCCATAGCTCCGCTCGACCAAAAAACATTGATTTCACGAAGGCTTGAATTACTGGAGCGGCCAAGCTTATAACCCAAGCTCTAAAAAGTACAGTTAAGCATTCTCAGATGTGAAATAAGGCATCGCTCGGGCGGCGTACTGAAAGCAACACTGTTACCATAAGAACAAACACTCAATTTTCTCATTAGCTATTTGTCCGGCGGGCAAAGCCCAGCCTCCTCCCCTCGCACCAAGAATTCCACTAAAAAGCCACTTGCGAGCGCGCCTAACGAACCGCTGCGCTCCGATCTATGCGGCGCATCTACGATCGGCCTCCGCTATAAACGGGCCGTAAACATCGCGAGGATCGTAAAGGCCGATCGCCGGTCCCCCTGTCAACGGGAGGCTCGCCAGTATCCATTTGCTAGGCGAGGTGCGCGTTAACGGTGCGTGCGTAACGGGTCCACTTGGTGCGCGATAACGAGGGCTCCGCGATAAAGACGTTGGGCCGTTTGGGGGCATTTTCGCGGCGGCACTCGATGTGCACGGCTAACGAGGGAGACGCGACCGAGGCTGCGTTTACCGCGCGGCAGCTGCTCCACGCGGCCACTTATTATAAAGAGGCCGATCGGGGGTTGGGGGGGGGGAGCACAGTGAAAAAGCCCCGCGCGCGAGCTGTCGGTCGATGGGGGCAATTTCATTTGTCCGGCGGGAAAGTCCTTTGTCTTTGATTTTGGGTCGGGGCTCGCTGCCTCGAAAACAAAACTGCCGTTTCCACGCAGAGAGCACGCGAGAGAGCGAGAGAGTTTTAGCGAGTGGGGGTGGCGGGGCGGGGGCGGGGGGGGGGGCTGAATCGGGAAAATTGCGAGGCGCGCGGGAATGTACAGCTTTAAGGCTTCTACCACCCCATGCCCTTCTTTTTCTCCCGCCTGCTCTCGTGTATTGCGGATGCGGTGTCTTGTTTTATTTGCTTCATTGGATGGTGTCGAAGTCGAGGGCAAATTTCTTACGGAGACGAGCAAATTGGCGATGTGCCGTGCTGCTCCCAGTTTAAATGCTAGAAAAATAATGTATAATTATTTGCCGTGATTTCGCCCAGCTCGCCTTATGCATACAAATGGCACGTATTACCAGCAACTAGTGCATATTATTATTAGTACGTATTAAAGATTTTATCCCGATCTAATTATATGAATTATTCGTACGTGTTATTACAGCAGCCCGACCGCTGTAATAACTTTCTTCCTGGCGGGAAAACGGTTCCTCTTACCGCTCACCCCCTCAACCCACCCCGACCCTCCGCCCCCCTTCAATAACTTATGTTTTCATCGGCAGCATTCAGCCTTGTCTAATCGGCATACTTGCCGAGCACTCGACTATTTAATTGCATTGCGTGAATTATCACGACGAGCGAGACAAGCGATATTATTGACGAGTACGACAAACATCCATCCAACTATTAATTGAATGCTCAATGGAGCAATTTGGTTAAAGTTAGCGTCCCGGTAGTAAAGCGACTCTTAATCCTTTGCGCTTAATCCACTGCTCGATGCAGCGAATTACACGAGATTACAATGCCACCTAATGAACACATCTTACTCGGAAAGAATTTGTAGTTTGCTTTACCGTAATTCCAACCAATGTAGCTCCAATTTATCCTCAATACATTTTACGAGGCACAATGTTACAAACGCTCCTCCCATCGCCGCAATTGACGTTTTTGCAATTGCAATTGCAATTTTAACAGTAGTTAATGTTAAATCACATCCTCGCCCATCCTAAAGCTACGTTACTTTGTTCCGTATTATTATTATAGCCCATTATACATCCTACTCCTAACTACTTCCGACATACCTCTAATTCCATTCTAACAATGTAGATTAATTTTTACTATCCACGTGATTATTATAAATTACGGCCCCGCTGATGATTTCACATGAAGTGCAATCTCGGCATCATTCAAGCCTCCATAAAAACATACAAATTACTTAACATTAAGTAAGCTTTATAGTGGCAACTTTTCCCACACTCGCTTACGCGCCCATTCAGCATTAGAATTTGGGCTGAGAGCGGCCGCCAGGACACGGAGCCTCCGGGATATTATCGACTGTCGCGACCGTTAGTCCGCGGGGCAAAGCCGCGCACGATCAAGAGGAAAAGTCATTTTTCTCGCTCCTCGGCCCCGCATCGCGATTCGCAATCCACGAGGACGAGGCGACGCCACTATACGACGCCTTTCAGCAAGAGTTCAGCCCGTTACGGGCGATCATGCGCGCGCGCGCCGCCGCTTCCCGACTCCGCAGCTAACGCTTTGATACGCGAGGAACAATGGGCAAGCAAGCACGTAAGAGGGCCGCGGCGAACAATGATGAGAGCCCGAAGCCTGGAGCAGCTTTTCCCCTTTGCGCGGAACAAAAGAAAAGCCGTCGTCCCGTTGAAGGAAATCGGCAAGAAGGGAGGGAGGGAGCGTTTATCGGGGCGAGCACCCGGGACACGCGCAACCGGCTCCTCCGCTGCTTTATCCTCCGTGACCGAGCGGCTTTTGAACGGACGAGTGACCCACATCTGCCAGCACCTGGCCCACGAGCACCAAAACTCCCCGATCCTCGTGGACTTCCCTCGGTTCGATGCGATCCTACAGCTCGAGCGATTCCCGCGATTCCCGCGCGCTCACGAAGCCTCGCCATGCTAATTAACGTGTGCGAATCGAGCTGAGCCCAGGCACACGCTCGATTAGCCTCCGAGAGAGGAGTGAAAACGCCTTCCTACAATCGAGCCCTCAATTATACAGCTGTTAATTAGCAAGGCAGCCTCCTCGTTGTGAAAATCGTCGCGCATTACTGTGCATCTAGGAGGAGGCAATGTGTGGCCAAGGCCAGACTGAGCGATAAGTGGCTGTATTTATAGGCGAAGTAGGAAGAGGATTGAGGGCCGGGAGCGGCCAAAGTGAGAAAGGCCGGTGAGGCGATGATGAGGTCCTCGGGCCGTAAAAGGCGGGACTCGGCCTTAGCCGAGTCGATCGAGTATCGAAGCCGTGGACGGAAGCTCGGGGGGCGGGGGGGGGCGCATGCCGTGGGCGATCGGTATTTCGCATTGGAGCGCATGGCCAAACGAAAAGCGGCGGCTCACGTAGGCGGAAGGAGCGATTGCACGTGTCCGCGAGCGGTCGCTCAACCTGGCCGAAAGAGGGCCGGAGCGCACCTGTAAGCTGTTACGGCGACGGCGCGAGACCGTTAGACGGGGGTGGGGGGGGGGAGACCTCTCTCGTCGGGTGCCGGGTCGCCGCGAGAGGATCGGGGACGCGTGCGTCGCTTTGACGCCGTTGGGAGATTAAGAGTACCCGGGGCGATGGCTATCGCGGGGCTGCGATGTTTCTTCTTTGGCAGGGGAGTCGTGCACGGGATTAGTATTGTTAAGGTGGGTGAGTGTGCGGGAGTCCGTTCTTGACGAGAGTCCATGGGGACTTTGGTTATCGTGTTCACTTACACTTACTTATTAAAATAATAATAAAATTAACAGCAACAGTATTAACAATGGTAATGAATAATCGTTGAAACGATTAATGGGAATGATTGTCATTATTATTGAACGAGTTGGAGAAATTCGGTATGATTTGAACTTGTTACTCGGTTGTGTGTACACGAGCTGATGATGGTAATGCATATTTTTTTCATTAGGCTGCACAAGGAGAAATATTAATTCATTTGATAGACCGTCGTGTTCAGGGAAGTGCGATCATTAAGTTTCACTTTAATCGTGATTATTTTCCGCCACATTAATTCATTTAGCATACTTTGGTGTTTATGGAGGATGGTGAAGAGTGAGAATGCCACACCGCATACTTTGAGCATCAAATAACAAACCAAAATATAGGAACAATGTTAATATTATAAGTATATTTGTGTGGATATCTAGTAAACGGTACGTGACGATCGTAATTGATCGAAATTTGTCCATATTTATATGTCATTAAAAGAAAAGGATTTCAGACTGCAACGTTTCATAATTTTATTAATAACTCTATATGTATACAAATTATTGTAGAATATTGAAATTATAAAAAAGGGATTAATTGAAAAAATAAATGAAAAGATAAAGGACAAAAATTGTCATAAATTAATTGAACATTTGAATGTATTAAGTGGACAATTTCGTTATTAATTATAATATTCGTGACAAAAAATTGAAATTCTTCAGACGTCAGAGTGGGGTGTGTGCGTAAGTGAGTGAAATTTGAAAATTGCTTCAATTGCATTGTATAATTATGTAATCGATCCACGAAATGTTCAAATAACAATCAAGAGATTGGAAATGTCCTTTAAAAAATGATTTCTGAAAAGAAACTTTTCCTACTTTACCACTCGTTAATTCTTTTAAGAAGATTGTGTTAGTGTCCGATGAATATTTTACAAGAATGTACATCGATATTGCGAAATAAACAAAAGTTAAGCATCTACAACTTAAGCTTTTTGTCATTGTTATCTTATGAATCATTATTTTAAAAAGGCATATTGTAATAATACAAAATACCTTCATGAAGTAAAAATGCATGATAATCCAAAGACAATAAAATGTAAATTTATTCTATCAAAAATCTCGCTGAGTTTGCGATATAAATATTCTCTGTAAATTATGAGATTGAACAAAACATACAAATCAGTGAGTAACTAAAATAATGGTTAGTCATGGCCTTGAATAAATAATCATATAAATATACAAATGACTAGCATATTGACGTAAGTAGCTTAATATTTGTCGATTTTCCATTAAATTTTGATGTGGAGTAAGCGACGAATATTGCCACGCACATGGGAAGCTCGATTCGAACAAATTAAAGCACAATAATATTGGCCAACTTTGCAAAATAATTTACATTTCAAGCATACCTGTGCCGGAAAATTGCTGTTTCTATTTCGTCAGATCCATTACAATATTACAATATAACGAATTTCGCTACCAGACCAATTTAAGGCATTGCAATGCTTTAATGGCTACATTAATCGTCGGAACACCCTGAGAATGCCAGCTTATGCATATACACACACATACATATATATATATATATATATATATATATATATATATAAAATTGTGAGAGTGGTGGTATTCGCGTGTGTGTTATCACGGAGCATTGGTAGTTGTTGGTGGCACGCGACATGTTCGTCTCAACTTATGCCCAATTCTCGACACGTACATTAAAGTTCCTTCAACTCATTAATCCCAATAGTTATTCATCAACGTAATCGAGATTGCGTCGGTATTCTCGTCAATTAGCGTCGGGCATTTCGGTTTGCGCGACGCCGAAATACGATCGTGCGTACGTGACGCGCGCTCGACTATTCTTAGGAACGCTAAGCAACTAGTTTCAGCAATCGAGGCTTATTCTACTAATTTCCACATTGGAGAATTGCCGATTAGCCGTTTAATGTCAGCGTAGTCGAGTGTGATCTCGGTGCTCTTCCTCTTCGTTCTAGCCATTTACCGTCAAACTTCTATGGAGACTCGACGACTTACGTGACAATACTCCCTACGTTTAATTAAAAAGTGTCGATTCTTCGACTTTGTTCTCTTACTCACTGTCCTTGTCGTTTTTTTTTTCTTTTTATCCCTCTCCTAAAATTTGCACATCAATAAGCATTTGCATGAAAAGGATTTTCGTGGAGAGAGACAAGTGGAGGGCGGGGCCACTGTTCACGTGTCATTTCCATAAATCGTTCGGCCAATACTCCTTCTCAAAGTCATAATACTCGCGACAAACGGACATTGTAACAACAACAGAGCATCCTTTAAGCGCCATTTAAGCATGCATTTCTATAAACTTAATTCATATTGGATTCTTCGGAGCTGTAAATGTGCCGAGAACGCGCGGATTTAAATGCAGGAAACACTTATTACCACTAGCCATTTAAATTGGATAAAAATAGGAATAAAGCGTAGTTATGCATCTGACCTCCACGCGAAGAGATTGCGAAAGTCCTTATAGCTGGCACTAAAAGAACTGGACTAAAAAAAGAAGTTTGATGGGCAATTTATTGAGAGGAGATAAGTGTTGGAAAAATGGAGAAATAATACATTTATGGATAGGGATCGGCTGGGGTACTCCCTGGTAACTCCACCCTGCCCCCACCCCTAAATCGAATCCAAATGCTATCCAAGTGAAATAATAAAGTAAGGCGTCGGAGGGGCGTTTAATAAGGCCGGGAGAGAGTGGCGGCCACGGCCAAGGGTGAGAGGATAAAATCCTCAGCCGCAAAATCAACTCCGCAGAGAATAAGCGCCCGCGCAATGCAATAATAACCTCTCGGAGCTGGCTCGCTCATTAAAGAGGAAGGATTTGAATGGCCGGGGCTGGAGCTGGAGGACGTGGAAAGAGAAGAGGCGCGCAGAGGTCGGGCAGAGTTGGGGTCGTTGGGCGTCGAGGCCAACATTAAGAACGGAGGAATGGAAATGAGGGTTGGGAGGGAGGAGGTGGCGGAGGAGCCTCTCTAGCGCGACTTGAAAGAGCCGGGAATCGGTAAGGAGCGTTAGGGTTTGCCATTTTATCGCAATTTGTTGGCGCGCGTAGTACGTGAATTTGGTGGCTCTATGTGAGCTTCGTTTGCCTTTTTTTCTCCGCCGAAAGAAAATTTCCTTTGTCCTTTGTCCTCCTCCTACTGGCGCTTCGATTCCTCCACACTCGTTCATAATAAGCATTGAGCCATTCACTGCAGCTAAAAACTTGGCCTACAGTCGTAAAAGTCCGGAACCATAAATGAAAAAGAAATAATAATAAGGAATGTTGAGGGTAATCGGAGCACAAGCCGATGGGAATGTATTAGTAGTTGCATTCGGAGAATAGTGGGACGAGGCTGAGGAATTAGACGGGGCTGGGTCGGGGTGGATGTGCATTTGTAATTGATGCGTGATGCTCGTGGAAAGTAAAGTGGGGTGGGGGGTGGGGGGAGGGAATGGCTTGGAGATGTACGGGGAGGGTATAATTGGCGAGGGCATTATCGGGAATATCTGGCGTGTAGAATATTGCTGGGCTGTAAAAGTCACGAGTGATCTGAATTTGAAATGAGAGGCAGCATTACTGGTAACTCAAAACGAAGCAAAACCACATGAAAGGCGAAACAATTTTGAGCAAGTTGAATTTTTTGCGCCCGAGGATTTTTCATTCGCCCGCTAAAAGAACTGCTGATGTGCATTGCAAGTGCGGAGATTGTAGAAGGGGTAGGGGTACGATGAAGTGAGGCTGATAATGACGAAAAAAGGGAATCGTTATTATTATCGAGCGGCAGTCGGAAATTAAATTGGAGAAAGTAAACATCCGATGCGAGCTATTATCGATGATTTTCATTAATAGGGAAGGAGAGAAAGGTAACGGGAGGCCGAGGAATTTCCCTATTCCGGGCGAGGCTTCATTACATTTCGCATTGGGTAGTTATGCGATGTAACGCGGATTGTGCGTAATCCGTCTCGCTTCATTAAAGGCGGCCGACCATTGCAATGTAAGCGCTTATCGAGCGCGAGCTTGGGAATATTGCAATTGGGGGGGGGGGGGAAATGTTGGTGAGCGGTGCCGCGGCAGGACCGAGTGATAAAGTGTCGCCTCCGCGCATGCCCGGAATAACGAAAGAGGCTGGACACTTATGACGGAGTTAACAGTGTTTTACACGCACTATCGCATCCCGTTGCATGCCGACGTAACAGGAACGAGGAAACGAAAGGAGCGGCCCATCCAAGGTCTCCTGCCATTCCACTGATGGCGAGTGGAGCGATGACACGCTTAGAACTTATTTTTAAGAGATTCGCACTCTTAACTGGCGAAATGCCATCTCGGTGGCTTTGGAGCTCCCAACTGATCTCCAGTTGTAATAATGAGAGGCCCTGGCTACGGGCATTACGAGCATTTGTCATTGGCGCCGAATTGTCACAATTGTCAATGTGAATTGAGGGAGCTTCACCAAAGATATTTAAAGCATTTCGATATAATCTCTTGCTTCGGTGCTCGATCATTGTCAATAAATAGTCTCACGGAGGTCAAGTCGAATAACATTCAAATATAACAAAATAACACGAGCATGTCCACGTTAAATTTGACATGACTATATGTGACTTTGTATTTCAAATTGCTGATGCATTGAGAGAGAAATTCCAGTGTAAACTTTCAGCTGTTTAAAGCGAGAATAAATGTGCGAATGTACTTACTCAATTGCCATTTTAGTGTGCTAATCGAGCTCCATCACTTGTAATATAGATTTACATGAATTTCAAAGAAGCCTTAAGAAAAATTGAGGCTTTCACTGCCGAGTCTTAATGTAAATAATTCCTGTAAAGGTTATTGTTAAGCGAGACATAATTACGCTCAATCCATCAACATTCGTTAATCATAGTCATGTCCGTGACGTGTGCTTAAAAAGTAAAGTAACCAAACGAAATAATCGAGAGCTCGATATTTTTGCTCGACTTTTAATGGCATAACTACTATCTAATGACACCATCGAGCAACGTGCACGTTAGATTTGTACTCGAGCTGGATTTAAATTAAATTAGCTTATTACGCAGTTAATGGCCGGGGCGAGTGTGCGATTAACTGCCCGAGTCAGATTTTTCACTTTTAAGGCCAACATTCACTTCTCGATCAAACACATTTTTCTTTCATGGACATCAACAAATCCGCACACCGAGTCGACAAATTTATTTCCCCAAGTGGGGATCGCCCTCGCAATATAACAATAATTAATTGTTCATTGGTCCATTCATTGGCCCGGAGGATCTATATGGGAAAACGCTCGTCATTGACCTCGGAACTTTTAGCGAATGACGCGACCGCCAACAATGGCCAATACTTCACCAATTATTGCCATGAAGAACAATTAGAATTTGAAAGTATAGCGGCCGGAGCCAGAGCAGTTATCGCAACATATTATAATAATGAAGAGTCAGTGGCAAAACTCGCGTTTTAATGCCGTCGGGATAAAGAAATCCAGAGACTGGAGAATAAACGGTGTCGCTGACGTCGATGTCGTAAGCCACGGGATCGGACGATCTTTGCTCAAAGCCAATTGATTGCAAGAGAGCAGCAAGAGATTCGACGAGATCACGTCTTCTCGGCTACGATGCTCCCCTCTTTATTTTTGGCAGGACAACTAGACAGAGTCCGATGGCCCGTAGGAGTCGATCGCGCAATCCTCTTTTTAAGAGCACGATAACTAACGATACAATGTACGCGAGCTCTCGGGCAGCAATTATTTAGGATCATGCTAGGCGAGTTGGGGATTGCGGAGGACAAAGAAGAAGAAGGAGTGCAAGGAGCGCTTACTCGCAATGGCTTAATCGTCAATTTGGCCTTACTATCCGCTTCGGATCGTCGTAAAAATAACCAATAGAGCCAGTTCTGTCTAATGTTTAACTATTAGAGCCGAGTGGTGGTGGAGGAGGGGGGGAAAGAGCTCGTGAAATTTGAAGATTATGTACTTTCGTGCGCGAACTCGAGCGTAACGCGTGTACGCACGCGCAGGTGTATGTACTACACTTACTTTTACTGTCTTTCTCTTGTGCTCGGGTTCTGTGTAGCGACTCCTGCGGAGATTTATTTGCCCGGCCAACATCCTGCAAGATCGTCGAATGAATATTTTCGTACATTTCGCTCGTGTGTCGCACTTTACACGCAAGAGTTATAATTCCACGCTGGAATTATAATGCAATTTATAAGCCAGTCGATTATAATTTTTTACTGCTTTGGTCGAAATGAACTTTTGCGCGACAAAGTACACTTAGACTTCATTTTAAAATAATGAAATGATATTACATTAATAAGCGTTGAAGGAGGTTGCGTAGATGTATGGTCTGATAGGTCAATTTCAGTAAAGTAGAAAGAATGTTTCGTTCTTGTTCTTCAGCGAACGTTAGATTGTTGAGAGTAGGACTAGTTGAGCCATTGAATAGCAGAAAGTTCTGACATTTGTTGTATTTTATTGGCTGTCGTGGATTGGCAGTAAGTGCTGACTGGCCGGCAACTTTGCAAGCGCATTCTAATCGCAATGACTGCAAAGTCCCAAAGACAGCTATAATAGCGTGGGAGCGAGCTCATCAGTTTCGTAGGCTCAATGGTGATATTATTATATGGTTGAATATACGGAATGCTATGGTAAAGTAGTTTTCCATCGGCTAGCCTGTTGGTTAGGGAGGGAGGGCGGGCCGGCCGGGGTAGGGTGAGCGGTGGGGTGAGGTGGAGTGGGTACGAGGCGTTAGTGAAAAAAGAAATTCCGGGCAATAAAAGTGGGGACGGGGAGAGAGAGAGATGAGGTGGGGTGGGGGAGATCTGCTTAATGGGAGTCGCAGGTGAGTCGCCGACAGACACTCGCGCGCTTCCGCATTCCCGGCCCACAGCCCCGGGGTCCGGCTTAACCTTAAGCGCACCTTCTTTAAATCACACAGCTCTCTCGTTGTCCGACTCCTCGGTCGAGGACGGCTTGGAACACTTAGTTCTCGGGACGAGAAATGCCGTCGCTCGCCGACGAGTGCCGGTTAAGCTCTGCTGCTGCTCCTGACAATTTGCGCTTTCGCGCGATTTAACAGTTGTTCGGCAATTTGGTGGTTATTCACAGGATCCTAAGGATTTAGAGTACTTTATCTGCCAGTTGATGATTGATACCTTCATTGCCAGATGATTGAGTTGGGCCTACGCAGTTTCATGATTGTGCATTTGGTTGCTTCGGACGAACGATCAGTTATTAAACAGATTGAAAGAATTTTTTAAGGGCTTGCAGTTATGGATATATTTTAATGAGCTGCATTATCAAGTGTGTCGCTGGTTGTTGCAAGTTGTACTGTATATAACGTTAGTCGCTCAACAACAATGTGCATTGACATTCATATTGAAGCTATAAATTGGCTGTATTCTTATCTCTTTTGAGCGCATAAAATATTTCATTAATAACTAATAATAATGTCCAGCATATTTTATTATATACCAGGAAATGGCAGGAAATTGAATAATTTGCATACTTTGAAAGGCCTTCTTTCAATTTTCTTTTTTGTGCGCTCTCTTGACAGTGACCTAGGCAATTTACATAATACGAAGGAAAAATAGCGCAGAGAAAATTCTGTACTACATTATAATTGTGCTGCTGCAATTGAAATTTTTCTACATAGTCCGTTACTCATTTCGACTGGGAGTTTATGGATTCACGAATAATTATTAAATAACATTTATCATACAATTCATAATTATGTTTATTATTTTATCTTTGTTGAAAAATGTTTAACAAAAATGATTTATGGTATTTATGGTATACGGCATTTATGATTTATGGATATTCGTTAATAAATCTTCGTTTATCATGCCTCGGTGATATTGCATTATTATAATTGTCGTGCCGGATGTTTATAAACTTGATGCAATTGGTCGAATATTTATCACTCAGTTTCATTATTCATCATTATGTGATCGATCAGATGTATATTGCTTCTAATCAAAATGAGCAACTGCCCCTGAGATTCCATTAAACGAAAGGATTTTTAATAAAGTAAAGTGATTATTATTATTATTATTATTATTATTATTATTATTATTATACAAAACTTTTTTTTGCTTCAAGTTTTATATAATCGTGGTAATGGTGCTTATATTATATAAAAATTGATATGTCATTCGATTAACATACAATATAGTTCTTCGTTATTATTAAATCCTTATGATTAATTTAACTATCTATTAGGTGAAAGTTTAAAATCAATTGTATAAATATACGTAAATACGTGTTTGGTCGATAAAGAGCAACACATTGAAATTTTTCATCTTCTCTCTTCCTTTATTCCCTAGTGTATATAATACTTGTGACAAGCGCGTTTTTACACTTTTAGAGAAAAGTTAATTATTTATTGCAAATATTGAGACGGTTTATGGTAACCGACCCTACATCACCGCTATTAAGTTTACTTTATCTCCTGTTGATTTTCTCCCTTCTTCGTTGCCGTTAATTCTCAAGGGTTAAGAAAATAAGAAACACATACACACATATGTATGTATATACGTATATTGATAAATAGAAAATGCGAGGAATTTCACAGCAGGTCATTTTTAAAACACGAAGAATGTAAAACGATGCATTAACGACCGAGCACGTGAAATGAGCGGCAGCATAAATAATTCAAATAAAAAATTACAAAAGTCGCGCACGCATTAAATAACAGTTAACAAATGTATTAGCGCCTTACGGTACATCTTAAAAATAATTATGCATATTGAATAAGTAAAAAATTGCCCGTAAACACAATAAGAAATACACGTTATTCGTTTGTAATGAAACTTATATGCCCAGCATATAAGTATATAAATGCATGAAATATAATAAAGATACAAACGTACACATTATCCTCTGTAATTTGTCATATTTGAGTTATAACCAGACTTGAAATGCGGTCGTCGTAAGTTGAAAAATGAGATTATTACATTTTGTGCCTCGGAGCTTAAATAACGGTACGTACGAATATTGAGGCAAATTTTACAATCACCTAATCCAATAAATATCCTGCCAAATAATACAGAACATCGCGTACCAAGTTGACAGATGCATTTGGCTAAATAATTCCATCTTAACAATTACGAGGCCCACGATGACTGCTCCCTTCGCAGGAGACATTGTAACGGCGACGATATTTAATTAATAAGTTGGACATTGCCGGACTCGTGTGGCCGATGGGATGCGCGCAACACGGCAAAAAGCAGCATTTCGACAATAATGGCAACGCAAAGCATTAATTTGAATTTGAGAGGAGAGTCTCGATCCGAGGCCTCGAGAGCGACGCGAAAGGTCGAGAGATTCGAGGTGTCCGTTATTGCTAAACTCGTTAGGTCGCGCAATCACCGCGTGCCTCGCCATTATTATTTAAAGCCGCGTTATTTTATCGGGAATCGCGCAGTCTACTCGCCTGCCAGCCTAAACCTATCGCGCACGAATCGCCGATGCAATTTTACCGCGAGCTCGCTAATGCCGGCGATTCATGCCGAATCGGGCTGGTCGTCCCATTTTCGCGCGTCAAAGCCGAGCTCCGCGAGCGCCAATTTGAATTAGAAGCAAGACCCGTCAATTAGCCCACTTACTCACTTATCTACCTCACCCCCCACCACCCCGCGAATCCCAATCGCCATTTCCACTAGGACCTCAAAGCCCCAAAGCCAATGCCAATGCCAATGCCAATGCCAATGCCAAAAGTAGCCCGCGGCGCCATCCTCCCCTCAGCCCTCCAGCCTCGAGGTTATCCGCTCCTCCCCACACATGCGCACTCCACTCACTTCCCGTCTCTCTTTCTCTGGCCTCCTTAGCATCTCTCTCCTGCATCGACGCTCGCTCGCCTACATTTCCGAGGCGTCCCGCGCGCCTCCTCGCTAATGCTCTCTCTCACGCTCTCGATTCCACTTCCCACCTCTTGGAGCCGCGGGAGGAGCCTCCGAGTGACCCCGGGACGCGGATGCGAGGCACGCCAATGATGAGGCGTCCACGTTGCGCATCAGCGCAGAGAGGGCAGAGAGGGGGGAAGGAGGACAGCCGGGATCAGGGATGGGAAGACGGCGCGCGCTGTTTTCAATTTCGCAAAACGATTTCGGCGCGCATGCCCGATTGCCCGTCGAATCGCAAATTAATGAGCGAATTCCAAGCGGACGACGCGCCGCGCAGTTTCTCCTCGCTGTCCGCGCTGGCTGTCGCGTCCTTTCAGTCAGTCCCTCTAATTTCTAAAAGCTCGAAGGGAGCGGGCGCCCTCAATTATTGGATTTATCCGCTGCCGAGCACGAGGAACTAATGTCGGGGAGGATATTGAGGCGAGTCCGTCGCCCGTTTGATGTACGGTGTGTTATGATGGCGGTACGCGATTTCACGTTCAATTAGAATGGATATTTTGCAATCTCAGAGCCAAGTCATAAATCAGACAATAACACGACACGTCTCTTGGTGGCTGGTGGGAAGGGCGGCGGGCGGGGGGATGGAGGGGAGTAGAGGGCGCGGGACGGTGGTTCTTAATGTATTTATTACATTGCGGGCTTTAGCGACATGAAATATTTTACTTTGGTTTTGGTTAAAGACACTTGTACTCGTTGCATGGGATGCATTATTCAAAATATATACATTGTACGAGGCAGTCGAGGCTGCATTTGGGGCACCAGGCACTTTTTATGTACTTGGTAAGAGCCTGCGATTATAAAGATAAAACGAGGTTTCATAAATAAGTGAGGGGAGAGTGCAAAGTAATATCTTCGCTTTCGATGAATTTTATAAAAATTACGGTATAGAATTAGCGCACTGAACTTGCATGACTTTTAATGATATCATTGCCAAATATACACACACACACACATATATATATATGTATATCCATTGGTCATGAGGCTGGGTGAAATATGCATTGAACGTGATTCGACTCATTATACGAATTGGGCAAATAGTTAGGAATTGCCAAACGAGCGGTGAAACGATTAATATTTGCGTTACTGGTTTGTATTTGTATTAGTGGTCGAGAAGCTTCGAGACTTTCAGACTCTTCAATCCACGTTTGAAAGTACACCAAGTACACTCAAATATTCATGATGTTTGAAAGAAAAGGGAGTTCCAACTGCAAGTAAAGCCTTACAATGCAGGCTCGGAGAGAAAAGAAGGACCGTCGAGGTTTAAGTGTACAATTGCCGGCCCATATTTTTCACTTTTTTTCTTCTTCATTGAGCTGGTGACACGACAACCTCGGCATTCTGGGTTCCAGACGAGGACTGGGGAGCGCCCGCGGAGGAGCCCGATTACCTGGCCGATCGTGAGCCAGCAGGCGTGACCTTGCCCCGGCTGTCCCGGAGTCCGGAGCGCACCTCGGGCCCGACCTCGACCCTGAAGCCGCTGCGCGGAAGTACCTCGCCAGTGGTCAACGGGAACAGGATGCGCCGGAGTGCCGAGCACAGGCAGCGCTCGCCGAGTCCTCAGTACCAGCCGCGACTCGCCCCGGGCGAGGTCCTCACCAGTCCCCGGGAGCGCTTCCACGACGCCAAGGAGATGTTCCGGCAGATGGAGCGCGAGGCCATCGTCTCGAGGCCGGTCTCCGCCAGGGTCAATGGGCGCGCCGATAATCGGCCGTCGCACAGGTGGGTTAGCCGACTTGGATTTGGTCGAGCGACGAGCGTTGGCCCGTCAATTGCGCGTTCGCCTCCGTTTTAACGGGCTGTCGTTTAATTCGCGCTTAATGTCGCTGCGCTCGATGACCGAGACGAAGGAGGCGAATTAACGCGTTTGGCACATCTCGGCTTAACCCAGTTGAATTATGCGGATGTGCACGCGACCGATCCACTTGGCTTATTTCGGAAAGCGGTTGCGTTCCGCGGGCTCGTTATGTGCCACGACCCGACAATTTTGTCTCCTCCTCGTTATTAATGCGAAGCCGTTAGCGAGCGAAAACTCGCCCATTCAATTTCTAGGTTAGGTTGCACTGGTCTCTGCACGCGTGAAATGCTCCGCAGCTCCGGTCGTGCTTTAAAAAACGATGAAACTTGACTTTATCGCCATTGAATTGAATGGAGTGGAAAGAGGTAACGCATGCCTCATGATTATGTCCGTTAGCTCGCGCACTCGCATGTTGGGCCAATTGTTTATTTATTATTATATTCTTTCTGACAGTCGGCCTATATTTTGAAACTGGCCTGCATATTGTATTCAAGGACATTTCTAAAACAATATATAGCCATTGTATGGGATTAAATTGTTCTCAAATGTCACTTTATGAATAAATTTATAAGACAATAATCGTTAATTTTCAACGCACAAATCGATTGCATTTCGCGGCGAAAATTGTATGTCTTTCTAATTTTGATGCATTTGTCGTCGTTCGCGATGATGATTCATTTAATTTACTATTATTTTTAATCAATAAGTCAAAATTATATCTTTAAGAGTTTGAATTATACTTGTCAACGCGCGTGATTAGCGTGGGCATTAGAAATGTAATATTATAAGGTTCTATGGTTCTATTTTTAAAAAAATTTAATAAATATGCTTCGCGCCAATGTAGACTTGTATTCACGCGAGAGTCACACAACGAGGCTTATATACGTCAGATAACGTAATAATTGCACTTGAAAAGTAATAAAGTCTAGTTGAAGAGCGGCTACGCGTATATTCCACTGTTAATTTATTAGCCAGAAAAAAAGAAAAGAAAAAAGAAATCTTGATTCCGCTAGATATCGAGCAAATAAACTGAGGCTGGGCAGAGCGGACTTGTTGTTGTTGCTTTAGTTTCTACGTTTGCAGCTCGTTGAAAATAATAATTCACACTAATAAGAACGTTCGGTAGATAATATTATTTTTCAATGTATCGGATCACGCATATCTCGGGACGCGCATCTCTATATAATTTCCGCGAGTCTTCGATTTGTTATTCCTGGCGTACGCGTAATATGATGAATTGGCATGAAACTGGCCGGGGAGAAAAGAGACAAAGAGAGACGAGCGGCAAGGAAGTGCGTAAGAACGAAATTATTAATTCTAATCCGCTTGAACGAGGCGAAGCATTAAAAAAAAAAGAAGCCCAGACAGAAATTTCACCCGGGCAATCCGATCGATATCTAGAACTTTCTATCGAATCATTTATCTAGCACACGTGAGGCCCGGGCACATAAAATTTCACAGGCCCTCGGCCTCTGCCTTATCGGCCGGGATCGTTAAATTAAGCTTGGAGGCCGAGGTCCAGGAGAGCCACGAGGACGGCCACCACGATGACCCGCGCGAAAATCGAAAGTGCGAGGGCCACACGCGTATCCGCCATTCCATCGGCATCCTAGAGATACGGAGCCGGTTTATCTCGCCGCGGTTATTGCTTCCCTGCCACGTTAATCCTCGTTATACTTTCGATCGGCCCGACTCCTCCGCCTCGTTCCTCTTACGATCCTTCTCAGCCACGAATGCGCCACGCCTAAACGGCCCCGCGCTCCTCATTATTCCGCTTAGGCTCCGCGCCACCACGTCACCAGGACTCTGTAATGCTCGGCCGAGTGTTAATGCTAATCCGGGAGTGGCGTCATTTCGCCAACGATCTCTCAAGGCGAGATCGGTCGAGTCCTCGCGTCTGGCCGGGCAGCTCTCGCGTTTTTCCTTTAATTTCCCATTCCGCGCCTCCTTACATTTTCAATCTGCCGAGCAAACAATGTAATTGGACACCCTCTCGTTCCTGATTTTATTGACCGCGGGATATGCGCAAGGTTATAATTGTTATAATGGCAGCCGTAAAGCTGCTGGGGCGGGGAAAAATTATAGGCAGAGCGGGTTAATCGTCTGAAAATTGGTTGGCGGCCGTCGCACGCGACCATTCCCAACTTGCAATTTGCAATGGGGATTTTCAAGGGGGTACGGCGTCTCTCCCGTTGGCGGATTTTGGTCTCGCGGGAGGACTCGGTCAGTGCGCCCTTCATCCTTGGCTACTCTACACGCTCACGCCAACGACTGTCCTAATGATCACGCGCGCAAAAGTCCGAGGAGGCGTCCGGCGAGGACTGCCCCGTGACTCCTCGTAATTCGAGGTCCTCCGATGTCGCGAAGCAATTGGTAATTGGAGACCGAGTCGCAAGCTCCTCTGCGCTTGCGGACCGCGAACCACGGTGGGACTCTCGCGTGGAATCTCGCCTGCAAATCATCGCTCTTATGCTCTCGAGGCCGAGTGCACGCACACTATTGCAGGCCGATCGGAGTGGGCCTTCTTAGGAGCGCCGAAGCCGCTGATTGTAGGTTTCGTGAGTCGCCGTGACATTCCGAAGGTGGAAACAAAGCGATTCACACGCTTTGGCGGCCTTTTTGTTTTCATTGTCGAAACGCGCAAAGCGGCCTGCACCGAGGCATACCACTTGTCACTTGTCATGCCGTTGATTAATGTTGCGCGTAACTGCCAGGACGAGCGCTTGGAGAGTACAAGAAGAACGGCCCAAGAAGAATGCGTACGTGCCCCCACCCCCCTTCCATCCCCTCCCCCACCCC
>JAPYYT010000513.1:0-47065 GCA_030522565.1 Ceratosolen corneri
TATTCTTGGTTTTTACACTGTACTGTTATTCGTAAACACTAATTATCAGATTACACGGCGCCGACAAGACGGTTGGTTTATTATACGGATTTCCGAACAGTATAAATTTAAATATGTTATATAAGAAAAAGAATATGAATGAAGCTCTAAAGAAATTTCAAATTAATTATATCATTAAAAAATAAATTCATTTTTCAAAAAAAAATTATTAACATTTAAATGATAACATTTTTTATAGTTTTTTTAATAATTAAATGCACGAATTAGCAGTACGTTTAAAATAAATTATGTTAAAACTTTATAAAAATAGTAATTTAAAAATATTTGAATAACGTAAAAATTGGTAATATAAAGAATTATATAATCATAAATGTGCTTGTTTAGTTATCCTCTACCTAGTTTTCGCGGGCTCAGTTTATCTGAACCCACGATGTATTGATAGGGATTTCATCTGCTTTAATGTATGCACTCTCTCATGTTAAAGATTGTGGATATAATAGGACTGATGACGGTGATAGGATTGATTAAATTGTTAAACATGGATGGTATAATTATTATGTGTGTTGTTTGTGTAATATTGTAGAAGTCTTGGATGATCCGCGAGTCGTAATCAATAATGGCCTTGAGGAGTTAACGGAGAATCAATGGTAGTTGAAGTGGGCTGAAGAGGGTAGCTTCCTTGTTTATATGCTGCTGACAAGGCCTCAGCAGTTTCCTTTACCTACGCCTGTGCTGAATGGTTGGTACTATCAACCCAGTGTTGACAAATTTTCAGCTGCAAGGAGTGCGTTTACTTCGAAACCATTTATGGCAGCGCTTAACCAATCTTCACTCCCCTGTTGGGGCTACTACCAAGATTCTCCCTTTGAGATCTAAGTGAAGATTGCACCCGCTGAAACTACTTTACCCGATTTTTCATATTGGTCACCCGATCGGCAATTTATTACACTAATTATCATTGGAGCACCGAGTTTTCTGTCCCTGTTATTTTTGTCTAATAGGCGGGCCTTTTCTCGCATGTGGTCACACTGCGACGGATTCCACTGTTTAGGCAGAGTTTAAGCCGAGAAGTGTCTTGCCTTGTCGAGCCCGGGCCCTATGGCGCCAAGTGTTTGGTGAATTAAAATAAATTAAATTAAATTAACCAAATTACACGTGCACTTTGCTTCTATCCTTCTCGCTCATTGATTCTGGTAGTCTGTGAATTGAACGGTTAAAATTCCGCTAATATTAGTCATTATACACATTGTCTTTCACTTTTCTTTTCGTTCAAGTTTAATCACGTTCGATTTTAATCACTTCACTTTAATAATGTTCTTGAGCTTTCTAGCAATAAACTTCTAGTCTCCGAATCTACACGTTCTTTTGATCTCTGCTTTTGTACCGTACTTATATATTCGTAAAGACGGATGGTGTATTATGCAGATTTCCGAGCACTGCTGAATATTATATTTAATTGAATAATATTAAATTATGCTGATTTAGATGAATTGAGTATATATAATAAGTAAAAAATTGTAAACTAAAATATTTGTATACTAAATGACTATAATAAAGAAAAATGTGATTAATAAATTAAATTAAGAATAAAAAATAATTAGAATAGCTAATTTATCTAATAAATATGTTAAACAAAATTCATGTAAAATTGAAATTTTTTTTACCTTAATAATTATTGATAAATCGACTATTTTTATTTTCTTAATTTAAATATTCTCATAATTTTCTTTATTGTAAAATTTATTTTTTAATTTATTAAAATGCGGTAGTTAATAATTTTCGAGTTTAAAATAAAAATCATGTAGTATAAAAATGAATAATTCATAACATACATTTTTTCGGGAACTAATATGATATTGAGCTTTCCCAGATTGGTGTGAAGGAGAAGCAGATAGTACAGATACCAGGGTAGAAAGAAATGAAGTCGCAAAAAACGTATGTAATACTGTAAATTGGTATTTATTGAAAAGAGATGGAAATTATAATGCGGTCTGTCATTGTATGTTCCTTGCTATCGCAATATTTAGGCGTAAATTGTATACCGCTAAGCTTGGATTGGTTCTATTAATTGTTTACTGTGTTATTTATTTTAGTCTAATAATTGATGTGAATCATAGATGAGTCTACTGGCCTCTACTTTCTTTGAAGTTGCGTTTGTGCCAATGCTTATTAGTCTTATTGTTTATTAATTATTTACTGCGGATATATAACATACTGTTAGTGCAGCACATGAGGTTTAATTATATGTTAAATACCGTGACAGGCGTCGCCCAGTAGTTTATATGTATGCCTATTAGTCTTATTGTTTATGAATTACTTACTGCGGATATATAACAGACTGTTAGTGCAGCACGTGACGTTCAATTATATGTTAAATACCGTGACAGACGTCGCCCAGTAGTTTATATGTATTAGTTGCGACTTGCCTTATTTTGCTCTTAACCTTTCACCTTCCTCGGCCTGCTTAATGCAATAATGTTTGTAATGGATGCAACGTTCAGTTGTAAATTGAACACTCCGTTGCCGTGGTTAAGTTGACGAGGAGTGAATGGGAGCTGAAGTTGGATGCGGCATTCAGTCGTAAATTGAACACCACGATGTCAGGCTTTCGTTATGTAACTTGGACCGATTTGGTAGCAGCGTCGGGTAGAAACTTCAATGTAATGATGCCGAACACTGATGTTTCAGAATTTCTTTCTTTAATTATAAGACTAATGTATTTTCAATTTGTAGACTATTTAAAAGGGACCGTGATCTGTTGATTCTGAGGTGCAGCATCCGTGCTCTTTAGTCTTAATGTTTTCACCCCACTCCTTGAGTAGGGATGGTCATCTTAGATTACTTTGAGGTGGAAGGTTTTGGTGATTGAATGAAAACTAATTTTCAGCTGTCATTGAAACCCTAGCCAAATAGTGTCAACGTTCTTTTGAAGGGGGTAGGGGCAAACTGCCAGAGGTGAAGTGGTGGTAGTACTTCGGAACGTTGGTCCGCGGTGGACCGTTCTTTATGCAAATATCACAAAGTTTGGCAACTATGCGATTATTTCTAGACGATTGCCGAAATTTTGAGGTGTAGCTCCAGTAAAAAGAAGAAAACACTTGATGTATTTTCTGATTATATTTGTAGGCTTTTGGAACATATCTGACAATCATAAACATGTTGAATATTTCTAAAAGAATTTACAAACAAAGAGGTAGTATCGAGAAATCAACGGAATCTCGACCAACACTCATTCGGTAATTTTATATATTATTCATAGTCACAATTTATTTTTACTGTTTTATTTAATTGATATAATTTGATGTCCATAATCCTGGTATAAAGCACTTATATTTTTACAAAACTGCTAATGCATTCTAGTATATTTTTACAAAACTATTTATGAATTCAAACTCCTGGTATAAAGCACTCTTATTACACAATATTTTTACAAAATTAAAATGAATTAGTTTATATAAATTTTCGTGATAATCAAGATATTGCATATTTAATAAATATTTTTGCTTTAAAGAAGAATAATATTTTCATGAATAAAATAAATCTATATGATAAATATATGCTTTTACTTAATTAAAAATTCTATATATAAAAAATAATAAATACTGCAAAAGAGATATGCAATCTTAATTTTTTAATGATTTCATTGAATTAGTATATTTCTGTTACATTATTCGTATGTATCTCTTTAAATATTTTATTATACGAATGGTCATCATTTATTAATTTAATTATTGGAATCAAACCTATTGACATTAATATTAATATCTGTTATGCATTGCATCTCCTTATAATTAATATTTAAATTGTTTATTAATTTATAAAACATTTGCTACGGATAATATAAGAGTCTGTATCATAAGTTCACATCGTTTTAAATAGAATATATATATATATATATATATTTTTAATATATCCATATAAATAACTGATGTTGTATAGTACATAGGAATTAGATCCATTTTTTACTTCACTAGATCGCGCTCGCATCGTAGCGTCGGCGCACTTTGAATCATATTCTGGAGGGTAGGCGCAGGGTGTTTTTCTGTATGCATATATATCTTCTTTTTCTATGTGTGGAACTGGGTGTATTCGAGAAAGAGTGAGTATAAGAACTAGTCAATTGTAGTAGAAGGCAGTCGAACAGCAGCCATAGGAGTAGCAGTGCAGTTGATGAGGGTTGAGGGCGCGATGTCTATCACAACAAATGTTAATGTAAGAGTCTGGGATTGTAGAAACAATCGCTGCTTAATCCTTTAAACCTTATTTAATAATTCAGAATTAGAAAGGTAACTTGATTTTGTATTTCATGAAAGAAAGAGCGATGACGAAGATAGTAGTGTACTCATAAATCTTGAAGATCTGAGTCGTGACTTGTAATGAAGTGATGAATTAATAAGTGTCATTCGTATCGAGTGTACCAATATATATATATATATATATATATATATATATATATACATGTGGCTGTTTATATATACATACCTAAAAGTACCAACAGAATTTTTTATGGGTATAATTGTAATAGTTGGGTAAGAGATGTGAATGCAATAAATACAGCTTGATGATATATCATAAATAATTTTAGAACTTTTAAAATCTAGGCAAGTGTTCGAGTTTTCATTTTGTTGATTTGTAAAATTAACGCTCTAAAAATCGATATTTTACAGTCAGCGCCTTGCGGTGACTTAGCGAATAATACGACTGCTTCCCCCATCATATTCTCGTAATCTCTCTTTCTCTTTCTCTCGCTCTCTCCACGCACACACACACACACACGTATGCACACACCGTTATCGATTTATTTTTTAGCTTATGCATGCATTGTTGCCGACTTTTTTGAGACTTAATATAAATACTAATCTGCTGTATATTAGGCTTAATATTTTAGAGAAAGTTGCTTTTAACGTATTTGCTTAATTTTATATATAATTAAATATTTGCTAAATAGAGTTTGAATATTTGATTACGAGAAATTCGTTCAATTATTAATTACGTATCATGCTTACGTCAATTTCATTGATATTTTTTAAATAATATATTAAAATAGTTTTTTGGTAATGAAGTATATTATTAATTTATGATTAATATAATACTTTAAGATCTGTATTAAGTATATATTTTATTACCGATATTACAACTTTGATTGCACAATTTCATTGATTTGTATTAATAAGAAACTATGTTATTTACACATTGCTTACTTTAAAGATCAATACTTTAAGGTGGAGTACTTGTATGCTTTATTAAAATTAAATACATTTTGATTAAACTATTTATAATGGTAAATTTGAGATATATATTTATAAAAATACATACGTAAATAGAAAAGTAAAAAATTATTAATATGTGCTACTAAATACATATTTTTTAAAAATAAATAAAAGTACATAATACAAGTAGAATAATGAATATCATTATTTATTAATTATATTTTCTATTTCTTAGTGTATTAATTTTAATAAATTAGTGTTTTCTATTATATTATGATTAATTAAATTACATTTTTATTAAAAAAGTAGTGTTATCAATATATTTCTATGAGCTCAAAGAATTTATTTAATGAAATCTTGAAAAAAAGTATTGATTCATATAGTTATGTAATATAAAATATTGGGGATATTTTATTCTAAAATTAATTTAAAACTAATCATGCTATGACGCAGACCATTATTATTTTGCGAATGCAGAAAGAACTTATGATTTTTGGTATGATATTTATGTAGATGTTATTAATGCAGGATTATATTTTAATGATGGTGTAAGTTTATACGTTAAATTTCACTAAACTTTATTTAATAAATAATTTAGTTAATATATATGCAGAACTTCAATGCTTACGTTTTGACACATCTGGTTTCATAACTATTTGAATTGGAAATAATTACTTATAATATTAATTAAATTAAATATTAAGCTAATATAATATTGTATGTAATATATGTAATATATATACGTATATAATAATAATTTACAATAATTAAAATATTAAAATAATATAAAAGACTTTTTATAAAATTAAAAATAAAAATATGGTGAACAAATAAGGAATTTTCACAAGGACAAATAATTATATAACAGCATTTGACATTTTTAATGGGTTTATTAACACCTAGCAATTTTCACTTTTAATTTATAAATTTCGTATCACATATAGTGAATTTTATTGCAAATTATATAAGATTTTTTTAAATTTGATATTTATTGAAGTTTTAGAAAATAACTATATTTTTAAAATTTATAATATTGCTAATAATGGATTTTAAAATTTTAACATCAATACATAATCTCGATAACATTTAATATAAATAATGCAAAAATATGAAGTCATTGTAATTTTATTAATAAATAAAATACAGTAAATTTTTAGAAAATATAATATTTTCAATCGTTAGATTTTTATGAAAGTTTCTATTATAAAACAAAAGCATTCAAAGAAAATATAAAGAATTGGTAAATTTTATTAATCCAATGATTTAAAATAAATAGATAATGTGAACGATTTATATTTATTATACATTTTTATAAATCTTTCATTCATTTAAAATAATATAAAAATCCAAATATTAAAAAGATATTATTTAATTTATAAGAATTAATTTATAAGAATAAAATATAAGAATTTCCTTGTTACTTGATTGTTTAATAAATATAAGAACGAATCCATTAAAAAATTGAAGCTAACAAAAATAAATATGAATTAAAGTATTAAACATTATTTAAATATTTTTGAATTTGCAGAGATTAAATTAAATTAATGTATTTATATATAATTTAATAATGCTGAAAATTCCCTTATTTTTAATAATTAATTTTTAAAAATTTTATAAATACGCATAAAAGTTTTTTATTAGTTTATTAATATAATTATTTAAAATTTAAATAGAAATTGCAAACGGAAAAATATGATGAAACAAAATCTGATTTTTGGTTGTATATACGTCAATATTAACAATATGAATCAATTATTTTTAATTTAATTATATATTTGAATATCAAAATGAGAATAATATTATAGAGTGTATTAAAATTAAATTATAAATTCAAATACGATATATATTTAATATTTTAATAAAATTACATATTTCTATATATATAGGATACATAGTTATGTCCTATATAAATAAATTTTTTATCATTTTCCAAATTAATGATAAATGTAATAATGTATTAAAGAGCATCTATCTATATATTAGGAAATATGAAATTATAATGTTATACAAAGAACTTTATGTTTCGTCAATTCTTATAGCTGCATATTTTCATAAAGCACAAACGTGCTTGAAATATTATTTCTTTATTTTTACATTCATCGAAAAAAATTTTTTGATATTATCTTAGGGTTAGTAATTTAAATTTTGTTCATTTTCACAAATTTAATTATAGTACATAATATTATGTAATAAATTACGCAATTCATCCTATAACTTTTAAGAATTCTTAAATTTATAAAATAAAAATGTATGATTAAATATTAAATTTATACGATAAATATATTTATAAATAATTAAATGCACATTGAAAATTTGTAGATCAGTGAAAGATATAATGAAGACCTTTTATATTTTATAGTAAAGTAATTTTATTTCATTTATCTATTCAACTCAATGGTATTTAAGGTATAAATTCGAATAATATTTTAAAGAATGTTTTCAAAATTAATTAATGTCAAATTTAATTAAATTTAATTTTAATAAATAAAATTTTAAAGTTGATTTCAATGTTTAATAAATAATTTGGTACAACAACTTATAGTAGAAAATTAACATTATTATATTGTTCGGGCAACTTTCCCGATGATGAGCTCTCCCCAAGGTGGTGGGGGGAGAGGCCGATAGTGGTAGAGGAGAGATGGCAGGGTAGAAAGAAATGAAGACGCGGGGGGTCGAATGTAATGCTGTGAATTGATGTTCATTAAAAATCAAATAGAAAATTTAATAACGATATACAATTCTGGTTTTACGTATGAAAATATAATGTCTTCATTTTTATTCTTAATCTGTTTTTTAGTGTAATATTCTTGTATATATTTATCACAAAAGCACTAATAATTTTATCGGCCTTTACCTCTTCTTACAGAAGTGAAGGAGGTTTTCAAAGGCCTCTTAGTCTTACAAATTGTTTATTGTCAAAATATAACAGGCCACTTGCCGTTCAATTGTTTTAAACGCAGTGGCAGCCCTTTTGTCCAATAAAATTAATGTACTGGCTACTTGTCTTCAGTCTGTTGGTTCTAGGCTCTCGTCCTTCCCAGGTTTACTGGTCCCCAATCATCACGAATGCGGCGTATTTATCCAGATAAAGGAGAGAGCTCCAACCTATGCACACTTTTAGCGGTAGTTTCACGTGACTGAACTTCGCGGCCCCAAGCGTAGGTTATGTAACGTGTAGCGATTTCTTATCAGCGTCCCGTGAAGCTTCAACTTTAAAATGCCGAACACTGAATTCTGAGAATTTCTGCGTTGTACGACTAAGTGTGAGATTGATCTTTGCGAGAATTCAGAGGCACAGCGCCCTTGAAGTCTAGTTTTGATGTCTCACCCCGCTCCTTGAGTAGGGGTGGCCTCTTTAGATTTTGGTGAGAGTGGGAAGATCATGCTTATTGTTTGAAACTAATTTTCTGTTGTCATTGGAGCTCTAGTAAACAGGAGACACTAGTCTTTACAGGAGTGTGAAGTGCCAGAGGTGAAGTGGTGGCAGCCTTTGGGACATCGGGCTACTGATCGCGCGGTCACCCGACGCCGTATGGTCTGGCTGGGTTATTCATGAATTCCAAGTCTTATCGGTTCGTTAATAGCTTATCACGAAATATAGCAATTATGCTGTTATACCTAGAAGGACTTGACCGTTATTTTTACTAGGCTCGTATTACAAGACACGCGATGGTCATATTTACTATTCCGAAATTTTTAAATGGTCGTAAACAAGAAAGAAAATATATTCGATGTATTTTTAAAGTATATTCGTAGAATCTTGTGACACATCAGGCGGTCATAAACGCATTAAATGTATGTAAAAAGAATTTACAAGCAAAGAGGTAGTATCGAGAATCGAGAAACTGAAGGATTCTTGAATATGTATATAAAAAGGAATTGATTATTAAGAAAACTTTAAAAAAATAGTTTGACATGTATTATTATAGTTTATCACTATTTATAATACTGACTAAGTATAATGTAAGGATAAATATATGCCGTAAATGTATATATTTGTATTTTGGTTATCAGTAAAAGAAAAAGACGAACAAACAAAATCAGTGAGCGAGAAGTAAGTGTTATTCGCAATTAGCAACTTTATCGGATGCCAAAATGTCGATATCACAGCGAAATCTTTATACCGTTTGAAGGAATAAAGAATTATTATAAAAGAAAGTACTATAGACTGTTAATCTTGAAAAATTTGATTTTGCTTGAACATAACAATTGATGGACTAAACAAAATTTTTTTTAATTATACATGGATAATTATTATAATTTAAATACAAATTGAAGTTTACAATTATTATAAAAATTTCAATTTATTTATAATAAACGAATATGTTACACTCAACAAGTATTTATAATATTGGTTAATATTAACTTTAATTAACGTTACTTTTACGTTATATTAACGTTACTGTAATTGGTTAACTATATTTAATGATTTTAGAGACTGAGTTTTATACATTTTCATAATAAAGATTTACTGATGGAATAAACATATAGTTCATAAACTTTATAGTAGAAATATTTGTAAATGAATTAAAGATTTACAATATGAGTAATCTACAAATATAATTAATATGAAAATTAGATATTTATTAAAGTAAAAATGTACACCTATGTTTAAATGCAGGGTTTTAACATTAAATAAATTTAAAATAATGAACGTTAAAAAGTATCAAACTTTTTAATTGAATTTCTTAAAATAAAATAAGCAGATTGGAGTAAATATGTTGACAAATAAAGTTCCAATCATAAAATAAGTCATAGTAAAATTGTTTAACATTATTATAGTTATAAATCTTTTAAATATATTAATAAATTATATACTAATATAATTATATTTATATTTAAATATATATTTATATAAATCTATATAGTTTTTATAAGGAATTAACTTGTGATCAGACTGTCCATACTTATTAAAGATTTCAATATAATATTTTTAATTAATATCATTTATATAATAAGAACCATTATTAAATATATAGTTAATTTTTATTACTTAATTAATTATTTTCTTCACACACACACACACACTTATAAATAAATAGATGTTTAACAATTATATAATTACCATATTTTAAATACAATAGTTTAAACTTTTAAATGATTGTATATAGTTAGCCAAAAATACTCAAGAATTCTTTTGAAGCTAAAATATTATATTTAACTTATCAGTCACTACTAAAATGTATACTTAATTTTAAATACGTTTTATAATTCATATTATTAAGTATGTATTTATCTAAATTATCAAATTGAATTTGAAAATATCGGTTGAAATAATTTATGCAGTGATTTACAACCTCTTATATATAATAGGTATGAAAAATTTGTTAGTACTGTTGAAAATGTAGTTTTGAGTAATAGATATTTATAGATATAATTAATGTCACACATGAATAAAAATTGTATTTTAAAAACTTTTATAATATATGATAATTGTTTATAAATATTTGTTTCTAAATATTAAATAATAGATCAATCTTTTAACTTGAATTATATTTTTATGCATTTGATTATGTATCAAACGAAATCTTCTTTCTGAATGTTGATTCAATTTGAATGTCAAATTAAATATTGACTTTTAATTTATTATTTCAGTTTGGACTCTTTATTGATTTTTCAATGAAGTGTTTGATGTTTTGCTGAGATTTCGCATTCTTTAAATTGCTTCTGATAGTTATTCAATTCCTCCATTAGTTGATCCTTGATTTACGTTGCAATAAAATTACTTATTAATAGATTGAATTCACGTTTGATTATTAGATATTGATTAATCGTAAGAGATATATGAAAATTTAATATTATACTATTATAATCAAAATTTTATGCTCATTATTATTTATTCACTTGTTACAGAGATAAATTGAAGTATTAGTGATTACAAATAAACAAGGCCAGTTTGAGGCTACAGTTATAATGTCGTCGGTGAAGGTTGCCGTGCGGGTTCGCCCTTTCAATATGAGAGAGATCAATCGCGAGGCTCAATGCATCATCGATATGAACGGAAACACAACTTGTAAGTACATTTCTAGAGACGAAATCTTCTTATTAAATATTGTAATTATTACTAATATAGTTGCTACATTATCATGTAATACTTATAAAATAATTTTAAAATGTTGCGTCTGTTTATTTGAAATGTATGTGTCAAATAAAGTAATAAATTAAATTGACGATTTAATAGGATAACCTAATTTACACAATAAAAGCATTTACATTAAATTTATTGTAGTGAGATAATGTTTATTAATTGACCGATCACTTATTATGCTTGAAAAATAAAAATTGAATTTAAAATTCTATAATTGTTCCTTTTCTAATAGTATAATGAATATAATGTATTAAATATGTATGTAATATTTATTAAATATTATGTAATAATTTATTAAAAATAATAAATTTATTTAAAAAGAGAACTTATTTATGAATAGCTTTTCAATTATGTAAACATAATAAATATAATTTATTTTCAATTCAATTAAAAATATTAGTAGTAACTAATAGGATTTAGACTCCGTTAATATACATTTTATATAAGATCGTACTAATTTTTAACCCTCAGAATATAAAAGTTTTATCAGATAATTTTACAAATGCTACCATTTTTATACAATCTTTGTCTAAGTGCAGTTGAATTGATACTTTAAGACATTTAACATTAAGACTTATTATTTTTAAAATATTGTAGAATTGTACTATATATTTTCGATAATCTTTTATTTTGTCGAAACTTGTTGATTTACCAAGTGGTTTAGTCGAAAGGAATGTGTACTATTCTACCTGATTGTAATGCATGAAGTAATAACACGAATAAGATTATTAGTAAATTTATAAACAATATTTTAGAACGAATAAGTATACAAATAAAATGAAAAGTAAAGTTGATAGATTATTGAGAACATAAATTGAATCTATTTAGTTATCATCTTGGTAGCCATATTGCGGATCGATACTCTGCAGTAGTGACTCAGTTTTCTTTCCTCAGTTCACCACGGCAAACTTATGGCACGACGCCACTCCGCAATACTCATTGCCAGTGCGCAGCCCTACGAACACATTCATATGAATACAATTTGTATTTGATTTTATATTCGTTACTGAATTGCAAACATTTAACTCGTACAAACGAATATTGAATTTATAATCGTATTAGTTAATGGTCAATGTTTTGTTCTGAAAGATTAGAAAATTAATTAAATATAAATGCATAAATAAGTATTAAAAGTGGAACTTATTCTGAATGAATGCATATCATTACAAGTAACAGGTAGTTATTTAATATTTTAATAATCTAATTTAATATTCTAATTAATTATATAAATATATTTTAAATCGAAATATATCAAAATATATGGAAGCCAAAAAATAATGAATCTTATACCTTCGGTATAAAATTATTTTTACTGAATAATATATAAAATGTATGAGACAATATAAATGTATTAATATAATAAAATTAGTTATGAAATTTGGTTATGGATTTACTGAATATATATTGAAATTAAAAATATACCCTTAATTTATATAAATGCACAAGTGTAAAAAGAAAATTAAAAGAAATTATTCAAATAAGAAGATTTCTCATATTATTAGAAAATATATCCTTTTAAAGTTATAAATTACAACATATGGTAAAATATATGTTCGGGAACTAACCCGAGTGTAACTCTCTCCAAGGTGATGTGGGGGCGAGGCTGGCAGTGGAAGGAGAGAGATAGCAGGGTAGAAATGAGCTGAGACGAAGATGGCGAATGTAATACTGTAAAACTATCTTTATTGAAAATATACCGAAATAATGATGTTATCTCAATCGAATATGTGTTGCAATATAATATTGTCTTTATTTACTTTGTGTATCTTCCGTACCAACACAATATTCAGGCGTAAATTGAATATCGCGAGGTTTGGAACAACGGTTAATTATTAGTATAAAATTATGTTGTTGATTCTAGTTTATATTAGTGTCAGTACATTCCATACAGTATTTATATCACTAATTCATCGGAGCCCTGGCTAACGCTTAATGTAAGCCAGATAATCTGTGGCATTCAATGATTAAATTGAATGCCGCCTTGTACTTCATCATGGTGTGATAAATATAATAAATACTGATAGTTGGCAACTTTCGCTGTCTGTTACTCCCTATCTTGCCCTCTATGGGCTTTTGTCGAACGGAAGAACCTGGAGCCTTGTCGTGCACTCTGCTCACACCCCGGTTGTCGTCACAGCATAAGAGTACAAGGGTCAGCAAGAAAGTATATTATAATTGTACTGGTTGATTGTCAGCGTCGGGTCGAGCTTCATTGTATGTTTCACCGAATCCCTGGTGGTTTGAGAATTTCCGTATAAGACCACTATATTCAGCTTTAAGATCGTCCTTGAGGATTCTAACCCATAGTGCGGGTTATTTTAACACGTGAGATTATTGTTCACTAGCATAAACATCGTAATTATTTATAAATAAATATAAAAAAAATATTACATAGAACTACAACATAGAAATACAACATAGAATACTATGAGTGGGAATTTTCGGTGATTGGTTTATAGTCAATTATTTAGCTGTCATTGGTGTCCCGTGATCGGTAGAATGAACGCCCTTTTAAGCGGTGGTCGTGACAAAGTAGTGGCTGGTCGTACGTCGGTACGCCTTGCCGTTTCTTGCGCTGTTGCACTGATGCTTCAGAGCATGGCTTATCGTGATGTTTACACTTTTCAAAATATGCACCAACATGGTATGAAATAAATGGGTTCCTAGAAAATGTTGTCTGTTAATTTTACTAGACTCATACTGCAAGAAACGCGATGGTCATATTGATCACCGTTGAACTTTCAAGTGCAGTGTCAGGAAAACTCGTTCATTACAAGTCATTAGCGATCAAAAAATATACGTGAAGTATTGCATGTATATTCGTAGGCTTTTGGAGAACATTAGGAAATCATAATCATGAAAAATATTCAAAACTATTTTCGAACAAAATAGTATTATGTAGAGACGATCGAAAATTTCGCCCTCAATTAGTAACTTGTTGCTGATCGTTCCTCATGGTATGGAACGGGTAATACCACGAGTTTAGAAATTGGTCTGGTCAGGGTGGTACTTGCAGTTTTCATTGTAACCGCTCGGGAAAGGCCGTTCTTTTCAAGGTGCAACACGATTACGCGAGTCAGCGAACACTTGCATGGAGCGGATCGCTCACCTGTCATAAGAACTAGTGTACCAACTTTGATGTTGTTGCGTTTATGATATCATTTTGTAATTACTTGATGTTCTTGAATATAATACCTTATCCACTAGTCCCAAAATCTCTAAACTCGCTGTTCGGTAAACTGCCAACGAGACAGTCTCGTCGTTGACAAGTCCAGCAATGATGGTTCTGGAATCGCAGTGATCGGACCCCCAATCAGACAATGGACTGGTGATATCCTCAGGATCATAAGTTAATGGTTCTATCGGACGAGAATTTAATGTTGCATCGATTTGTTAGAGAATGGTTGTAAACTCTTCCATAGTCAGTAACGTATCCTTCATCGTACGCTTCAGATGATATTGAACCGATTTCACTACAGCTTCCTATTTGCCTCCCATATGCCGCACTGGAGGAGAATCGAATGGCTATTTTTTCTTTGTTTTATAAATAACCTATTAATTTAATTATACGCCAGAGAATTTTGGAGAAACATTTTGTTCAGGATTGCTTCTGATATGAAAAAGGTGGTGCCATAGTCCGAATACATGGTATTAGGAATAGCCGGGGTGACGTGAATCTTCTCTCGGCACCGATGAATGCCTCGATGGTATAGTCACTGATCACTTTTGGGTCTACTGCTGAAGATGTAAAACAAACCAAGACGCATATTCAGTACTCCAGCTTTTTGGCTCCTCATTCTCTGCGTATTTTATAAAAAAACAGTTCCCATATAGTCTATTCCTGTATACGCCAATTGTCTGGATGGTGTGACTCGTACAGCGGATAGTTTTGTCAATTAGCTGATGGTTATGGATCCCACATTGACGAGCATACATGACACATCTTAGGATATGAGACTTGACAGAAGGTCGATCTCCAACGATACAGTATGGTTGTCGAATGCGTACTGAAGTGATTTGCATGCTTTCATGTTTCGTACTAAAGTTTTATTGTGTACGTCAGCAATTACAAGTATGGTCAGCTACAATGCCGAGGCAGGATGGCAGGATGTTTAGTATTTTCAGGTACTTCTGCCTCGCTGGGTCTTCTTCCAACATAAATAACTATCTCTACATTTACATAAGCTGCCAAAATACTCATAATGTGTTTGGCAGGAATTCTTCTTGCCTGTGGAATTGTTGAAACTTGTTATGGAAAAACGTATAATTGAGTGGCTTTAATCCAAAATGCTTTTACCTTTTACAAGTTTTCTTTTGTTATTTGTCTGGCTGGTACTCCTTTCTTTCCTCTCCTTTTTTCCTGTGAATGCAATACAAAGTACAGTAATTCAAAAAGTTTATTTATATAAGACCAGTGTATTTATATTATACCTGTGTTTCAAATACCATAGATGTTATGGTTTTGGCACAGCTGTCAAAGTGGTACTCCTTTGCATGCTTCTAGCATGCATTCCTTGTCTTTCTCCTTTGATTGTGTTGGCCAACATTTTTTGTCATGTATCCAGGGTGTGGCATTCTACTATAATTTATGTTCTCTCAATTTCATACTTGAAATGCTTCGTATTGCACAGTCAGCTGGATTTGCTGGACCAGGAATATATTGCCACTCCACGTCAGGACTGAGTTCCTGAATTTATGTAACCTTATTTTACACAAATTCTTTCCACCAGGATGCATCAGACCTAATCCTCGTTAAAATCGCTGTTGAGTTCGTCCACATGTAAGTTGCACTTGACTTAATTTTCAATGTATTTTCCACGTACTGCATTAATTTTGGCAGCAATATGACTACCATCAACTCTTTTCTTGGTATTGTTATTTTCTTCAATGGAGCTACCTTAGTCTTAGAACAAATCGTTGAAACCTTGCATTCCTGCCCATATATGGCAGCTGTATATACAACAGTGGCCATAGCCTTCTTGGAAGCATCAGAAAATCTATGCAATTCCACATTTGAATCATTCCATGTATTTACTTAAATTGGAATAAAAATTTTTGCTTTCGTTGAAGTCCTTTCGGATGTTGAACCAAGTGTCAATGTGCTTAAGTCGCAATGGTACATCCCAATGAAAATTCTCTCTCCACGGCTGCTGCAATAACACCTTTGCTTTGATCACTACAGGCGATACAAAACCTAATGGATCAAAAATACATGCAATTTCAGATAACATTTTTCTTTTAGTCATTTTTTAAAAATTATTTTCTGGGGTTTTGCAACTGAACATAATTTGATCCTTTTTTAGTAACCATTTTAATCCTAGAATCTGGGCTTTGCAGTTATCAAATATTATGTGTGAGCTATCTCGATCTCTCTTTTTTAACATTTTTATAATACGTGAATTTGTGGTGTGCTATTTTACCAACGAAGAACCGTCAACGAATCCGTGCAGAGCTTTCGTGACTCTTCAGCAATTTCCTCTAGCTTCTGTGTTTGTGATGTCGAATTTTCGAGTGTAATGTGGGGAAAACGCGATCTTTTTTCTCTCTTGCGAAACATCTGGCAATCATAAACATGAAAAATATTCAAAACAATTTTTCAACAAAATAGTATCAAAAGTATTTTATACAAATATAAAATCTATTTGCATAATGAAAATTTTTTGGAATATAACTTCATTAAATAAACTTCATTAAAGTTATTACAAGATCATTTTTTAAATAATGTCAGTTTCCAAAGATTTAAAAATTAAATAATTTTGAAAATAAAATATCTAAACTTATTGTGTTTATTATATTTTCATGATATGTTTTAAAACTTTTTAAATAAAGATTTCAGAATGATTGAAAACATGAATTCAATAAAAAATATATTTTTAGAAAATTTTGAAAAATTAAGAATTTGTATCTTTATTGAATTTATTATTTTTTGTTTTTAAAATAATTAATAGAATATTATCAATACTGAAGATTGGTTTATAAATAATAAGTTAGTATTTAATAAGCAATAAACAATAAATAACCTTTAGTAATTGCAAGTACTTTTATTAACGTATCTTAATGTTACATTTTAAACCATTAATATATAAATTAATTGAAAATAAAAGTATCGTTATAATGTATCGTTTATATTTTATACAAAATTAATATTTTTTATAATAAAATTCAGTCTAAAATGTTTTTGAATCTTAAATTATTTTTTTAGAGTGTATTAGTCAATTACATCAAATTTTTTACGAATTTATTTATCAAATTTATTTTATATTAAAATGTTTTTGAATCTTAAATTATTTTTTTAGAGTGTATTAGTCAATTACATCAAATTTTTTACGATAATGCCATTCTTTGTACAATACTTGTCCAAGAATTGACATTGTTTTAAAATAATTTTATTTTTCGCATAACTATTGTGTTACAATTGCAATATAATAAGTATTGCATTCATTTTATTTTTTATTCAATTGGTAGCCATTTTATGAATATTCTCTTAAAAGAAATATTTAAAATATTTAAAAGAATAATATTACAAAAGACGAAAAAATCACAAATAATTTTAAATGTAGTAGTTGGTAGTAATGTCAATTGAATTAAATTCAAATTTGATTATTTCTTAAATTAATTTATATCTTAAATATTAGAAATCTTAAAATTTACAATATATTTTACTTAATTAACGTTTTAATTTTTGTTTAATGAAAAGTAATGGATTAAATAATTTTCATTAGAATGTTTTTATTCAAGTAAAAATTAAACATTTTTTATGTTACATAGTTAAATCTTTGTTATTCATCTACTAAAATTTAATATGTTTGTTATGCATTATATATATTTTCTACCTTTTAAATAAATTGAAGCTAAAATTTAAATTTTTATATTTTTTTAAATATTCGATAATGTTCATATATTTTAAATATCAATTTAGTTAATTTTTTATAATCTTAATTATTTATATTATGAATTTTGTATTTACTTCTTTTAGATCTATTATGCATTACATTTTATTTAGTGAGTATATAGAATTTTTATATTGGATATTTAATAAGTAAATAATAAATTAAAATATATTGTTTTATATTATTATTATTATCATTATTATTATTATTACATAAAATAAGTGGATAAAATATTTATTTATTTTTTTGTTGAGGTAATAAAATAAAGTTAAAATTGTGTTTTATTTTTAAAAATTTGATATATTTTTTATCAATATTAGATTTATAATATCCGCATTAAAATAATGTAAGTAAAAGTTATGTAATTATTACGTAATATTTTTTACTTATAGCAATAGCAAACCCTAAGGGACTTCCTGGAACAAAAGATGCCATTAAAAGTTTTAACTATGATTATTCTTACTTTTCTATGGATGTAAGTACAAATAATATATTAATATATAATGTATAATCTATAATCTACTCATAATAAAAAATATTTATTTATAGCCCAACGATGAAAATTATTCCTCTCAAATTATGGTGTACAAGGATATTGGTGAAGAAATGTTGGAACATGCATTCGAAGGTAAGCTTATAAATACTATCTGTACAAAATTATTGTAATTAATAAGTTCTTCAATTTTTGGTTAACATTTATTATTTTGCCAAATTTATATTTTATAATAATAACTATTAAATATGAGTATAATATATATATATATATATATAATTATAATCATTATTATAATTATAAGCTGTGATACAAGGCATTTATTTTTAATATTATTAAAAATAAAAATAAAAATAAACGAATTACGAAAATTATTTTCAATGAATAATTGTTTTATGCAGGTTACAATGTTTGTATATTTGCATACGGTCAAACAGGAGCTGGAAAATCTTATACTATGATGGGTAAGCAGGAAGAAGGTCAAGAAGGTATTATTCCTCAGATTTGTAAAGATCTTTTTAGCAAAATTAACGATAGTTCAAACGAAGATATGAAACATTCGGTTGAGGTTAGTTATATGGAAATATACTGTGAACGAGTACGAGATCTTCTTAATCCAAAAAATAAGGGAAATCTTCGAGTTCGGGAACATCCTCTTTTAGGTCCTTATGTTGAAGATCTTTCCAAACTTGCTGTCATGTCATACGAAGATATTCACGACCTTATTGACGAGGGTAATAAGGCAAGGTATTCAAATATTCTATTTATTAATGATTATTATTTTTTCTGGTTTTATGAATAAAATATGTTCATCTTATTTTTTAATTTTTTTTGTCGAATACGTATATTTTAATGATTAATTGAATATGTTCAAATATTTGTATGTTTAAATATTTTTTGCAATACTTTACCTTTTGCTATATAAAGTAGCTGAAATCGTAAAAAATTTATATTAAAATAGAAATAAAAGTTAGTTTATATTTACTATTCTATGAATGAAGATAACATAAAAAAAATCTTGTTTTTAAAATTCTTACGCTATTATTTTTACGATGCAGTACTGCGTATTCAGCACTATTATTTTGTTGATTGATAGAACGGTGGCGGCGACAAACATGAACGAGACATCAAGTAGGTCTCATGCAGTTTTTACAATATTTTTTACACAACAGAGGCAAGATAACTCGACAGGACTCGTTACGGAGAAGGTGAGCAAAATTTCACTTGTTGATTTGGCTGGTTCTGAACGTGCGGACTCTACAGGAGCTAAAGGTACAAGACTTAAAGAGGGAGCAAACATTAACAAAAGCTTGACAACATTAGGGAAGGTTATCAGCGCGCTTGCTGAAATTGTAAGAATTAATCATTTTTTAAATAATTCGTATTAAATACTTATTTAAATTATTTTAGTAGAAAATTCAAAAAGTAGAAAAATAATATCGTTACCTATTAATATAACATTTTCTTGTATGCAATATTGCCGTTTATTTTAAACTTGTTAAATAATTTTATTATTTTATTTTTAAAATGTATACGTAATAATGAGGGTTTATTTAATTATTTTATTTAAATTTAGAGCAGGGCTAAAGTATGTAATTGGATTTTCTTATTTCTTCTTTGCCAATAAAGATATATAATTTTATATATTAATATATAAGCATATAATATTTATATAAACAAATATAAATTTATATATATATATATATATATATATACTACTATTTATTTGAAGTATTATAAATACCACATTGTGATAGTATTACAGTATACAATTATAGTATAAATTTTATTTAAAATTTTAAATCTTAATATAATTTAGGCGAATTTATTTATAATTATAATTTGCAAAATAATGAAAATTAATTGTTTACATCATTATTATGTAGAATAATTCATTTTGATTTATACGTTATTATTTATTAAATTCTGCTACTTGTTGGATATATAAAGGCGGTAAGTTTTATTTGCGTATTTTTATGTTAGCTATTTTTAAAAAATGATAATTATTAATTAATATCTACCATTTTAATTTTTATTTTCTATAGGCTTCGAAAGATAAAAAGAAAAAGAAAGCAGATTTTATTCCTTATCGAGATTCAGTTTTAACTTGGCTCCTACGTGAAAATCTGGGTGGGAATTCAAAAACAGCTATGATTGCAGCCATTAGTCCTGCAGATATTAATTATGATGAAACTCTTTCAACATTAAGGTAGTTTTTGCACAGTATATTTAACATAATATTTCCAATAAATAATTTCTTTTTCAACATTTTAAAACATATTTCATTAAAAATATCAAGTTAAAATAGATTTTAAAATTTTCTTAAAATTATAAATATTTTACATACTTAAAAAATATATTATTTATTTTAAATTAAAAAAAAACAATGAAGGAAAAAAATTTAGAAAAATAATTTTCTAAGCAGCTTTTCAATAAAATAATTATGAGAAATTAGAACAGCCTTTACTTACTTTATAAAATATTAATTATTTTTTAAATTATAACTGATTAAATAGTTTAGATTACATAGACGAATAATAATAATTTTAATTGTACTAATATGTTGACATTCATGATTAAAACTTATTTATTGTATATATATATATATATATATATATATATATAATTATATGATTCTGTATGAGATTCTTTATGAGATTATTTATGAGGTAACACGAGACGGATTTAAATAAATTCTTCTGTTTTTTATAGAAAAAAATATTTAGTAGATATTTAAATATTATGCAGATACGCAGATAGAGCAAAACAAATTGTATGCAAAGCAGTGGTCAATGAGGATGCAAATGCAAAGATCATTCGCGAGCTTAAGGAAGAAATTCAGAAATTACGTGAACTTCTAAAGCAGGAAGGAATTGATTATCAAGAAGGTAGTCAATAAAATTTAAATAATTATCTTTTTATTAATTATAAAAGTTTTATAAATATGTTTCATTGTAAGGTCCTGTATTAAAATAATTTTTTTATTTAAATTCTTAAAAATTAGATAAATAATCGCTTGTATTCATTTGTTTGTTCTTACATTCATTAGTTAGTTTGGTAATTATATTATTTCTATTCAAGATTTTACTATTTGGTATAAGGCGTATTGTGATGTAAGCTAATTATTTATAATTTATTTTGTTTCTTATGTTTCTATGTATGGTCTTATATGCTTTCAACGTATACTTGTGAATCGTTTGAAATGTTTCATATGTACATCATTCAAATTTTTTAAAATTTAACCCGTGCTGTATATAATGTGTATCATCTATTTGTAAATAAGTTTAAGGTTTAAACAATTATCAACAAGCTGAATTTAAGTTTATTTAAAAATAAAAAGAATGAGTACGAAACCAAATATTTTATTAAAGCAGTTATTTATAGATAAGCAGTTATTTATATTCAAAGTTTTCTTGCATGTTTCTTAGTAATTGTAGAATTATCTAGATTAAGATTTTACATTTTCTATTTTATGTCTAGTATTACGACTATATACTATTTTTAATAAGGCTCTGTATTTATAAAACGCTTTTGACAGTATTCCTTTATTTTTTTAATATTTAATTTCTTGTAAAATATTTTTTGTACACAAGGTAAAAAATAAAGTAAATATTCATTTATTTATATATATGCAATATGGGAATTTGGTGAATACCAAGCGTTACCAATTAATTAGAAAATGAAGATAAAACATTATATATAATATATTATTTTCTTAGAATATATGAGTTCTTCAAAGATAAAGTATGAAATATATTTATGATTTATAAAAAATAGAATTTTTCATTGGTTTTTAATAAAATTTAAATATTTGTTTTAGTTTAAAAGTACAGTTATTTCTAAACTTATTTGTAATTTATAAATTTAAATATTTACGTTCTCTTAATTTTTTTATTGTAATATATCAATATATTATATTAATTTGAATATAATTTTAAATTTGATTAAAATAATTTAATTATAACGTCTTTTTTATGTTATTTATATCTTTGAAAAATATTTATAAATAAGTATTAACAATTTTTACTGTAATATTCAATTTGTCTACAATGTTTAAGGTTAATATATCTTTTAAATTCTTGTGAATTATTAAAATAAATATTGAAAAATATATAATAAATTTACGAATGATTATTTTATATAGTAAAATTAATAATCAATATTATTTTTTAGACAATTATATACTCAAAAGCTATTGTTAATCATATTGGAAAATTATAATCATCTAATATGAATTCTATATTAATTAAGCATATTAATTATGTTTATTTGTGCAGGTTTTTTAATTTTTTTATTTATTTTATTTATTTATTTAAAAATGTTTAAATAAAAATGTACTTAAATTTCAATTATTTATTATTGAAAATTTTTCATTTTTTATAAAAGTTTTCCAATATTCCAAATAAATAAAAATTTAATTTCTATTGAAATATATAAAATGAAATATATAATTTGGTTTATTAAAACCTGTTTTTAACAAATTGTTAATATTGTTTGTCATTCAAATATATTCAGTAAGCATTTGAATTTTTTATAGTAAAAATCAAATATATCGCAATTAATAATCTTGCTCTCTTATATTGTTAAAAAAGTATTATTAATCTATTTTTCTATTAGTATTGATAAAGTAGATACCGCTTAAAAATTGATAAAATCGTTGCATGATAGGTATTTGTAATTTAGTTTGAAACTGAGTTTATTTTTTATTGTTATTTGAAAATTACCAGAATAAAAATTGTATTAATTAATGTTTACAAGAATTATTTTAACTAAAAATGCTTATTTACCATAATATGTAAACAAATATATGAAATAAACTATAGTTATGTAGTGCCTAACATAGTATTATTCTGAAGTAATATTCTATTTTTAATTCATTTTTCAATACTTTTTAATAATATAATTTCTCTATATATTCATTTACAATTCATAGAAATATTAGAGGATTTAAATATTTTTTTTTTTTTTTTTAATTTACAAGTATATACTATTATCCAAATATATATTTTGACAATGAATATATACATAGCTTTGAGCTTTAGATGTCATAAATATTATAGAGTATGTTTATGATGTATTATTACTCTGAAGAGTAAATATTAAAATGTACTCTATATTTATTATCTAAATATATTTTATAAATATTAAAAATTATTTTTTATTCTATTCAATTAAAATTTCGAAATTTGATTAGTTAATAGAATTGTATTGTTAGAAAAATGTATGAAAGCTTAAAATATTAATATACAAGAAATGTATTCGAGGTACTTCTTGTTCTTTTCATTTATTCTAATATATGCTATTTTAGACTAGAATTTAATCGACCCATTATTACATTTATTCTCAGATAAGTTTTTGAGTTTATAGAAAGATTTTGATTTTATAATTTTTAATTTAAGAAATTTAGAAATTTATCTTAAAAGATGATAATTATGATTTTCTGATAAAAACGAGTATCTTTAAATATTAATGATAAAAACTTGAAAAAATACAAAAAATTATATGTATGGAAATCATAAAATTTTCTTAATGTGCTTCCCTTCAAAAAAAAGATAAATTCAATTTTGTAAGTATTATACAGTTTTTAATTTAATATAAAATATTTTAAACTAAATGAAGTTAATGACAAATATTTATTACAATTATTTATTAATTTAAATTTTTAAAAGTAATAATAAGAATACTTCTCTTTGTTGATATAAAAAAATTAATTTATTATTTTTTAAATATTTGATGAGTTCAAAATTTATTCAATGCAGTATCAGAATTATCTGCTTTATAAATATTTTTAATTTTGTACAGGAGATGTTTCTTCTTTTATACGAAATGTAAAACGCGAGGATGATCAAAAGGAATTACGACAAAGAATTCCTTCTCATCCTACGTCAACTTTAGCCGAAGAAGCTGTTGAACAGCTACAAGCTTCAGAAAAACTTATAGCAGGTAATTATTATCCTTCAATTTAATAATTAATTTCATCAATAATCACATTCATTGCTTAAATAAAGTATTTAAATAGTTTATTGAAAATTATATATTTTTCTTCATTCAATTATTTTTTAATTTAAGAAGATGATTTGTGTTTTTATGTTATTGCAATAATATAATAAATATTTCTGAAACTAATGATTTTTAGTGTCATAATAATAATACTAATTAATAATTTTATTCAATTCTTAATTTTAAATTTAGTAAATACATTTATACCCTAAATTTAGATTTCTGTTATCATGAATAAAATTATTAATTATTATTCATAAGATTTTTTATATCAGCGCATTAAAATATTTAGACACCTTAAATTTAAGTTAAAAATATTTTAAATACAATTAAACATCTTGTTTAATTTCATAAATATTATAAAAATGTATTTATAAAGGAAATATTTATTGAGTTTCAAAAATATATAAAGTTATAAAGAATAATTATATTTATATATATATAATTATATAAAATATATAAAGATTAATTTCATGATACATAAAAAATTTATTAAAATTTTTTGAATACAGAATTAAATGAGACATGGGAGGAAAAGCTGAAACGTACCGAGGCGATTCGTTTACAGCGGGAGGCAGTCTTCGCTGAAATGGGTGTCGCTGTGAAAGAAGATGGTGTTACTGTTGGAGTTTTTTCACCAAAGAAAACACCACATTTGGTTAATTTAAACGAAGATCCACTCATGTCAGAATGTTTGATTTATTACATTAAAGATGGATTTACAAGAATCGGTAGTGCAGAAGCAAACATTCCACAAGATATTCAGTTGTGTGGTCCTTATATTTTAAGCGAGCATTGTGTATTTGAAAATCATGAAAGCGTCATTACTCTTATACCGAAAAAGGATGCCCTAATATATGTCAACGGTCGGCTTGTTACCGAACCGTTACTGCTAAGAACTGGCTCTCGAGTTATACTTGGAAAAAATCATGTTTTTAGGTTCAATCATCCTGATCAAGGTAAAGTGTTTATAAGTATATAACACAACAAAATTAATCATACAAATGTAAATAGCAAAATTTGATTTAATAGATTTTTTTGTAAAAAAATATATATAAACATTGTTAATACGCTTCATTTTATTTCTAAAATGTAGATATATAAAACAATCAACTCAATCAACTTCTACTATTCATTTTTTAATTATAGATTAATATTTTATATTTTGAACAAGTGAATAATAAAAATAAATAAATATATAAAAATAATATAATAAAGATACAGCATCTTGTGAAATTCTAGATTAATATTTATAATTATTTTATATTAGCATATTACTTAAAAATTATATAAGTATAATAATCACGATATTATTAGTTTCACTATTAAATATTTAAGTAGAGCATTACACAAAAAATAATTAAAATGTGATTAATTACATATTTCATATTGTAACCTTAATGAAAATTAGTAAATGATTTCATATATAAATTATAAAAATTCTTTGTATACATGAATGTAATTTTATTATTTATTTATAAATGTGTATGCATAATAGTCAGAGAAAGAAGAGAGAGAAATTCTCCAGCTGGAACTCCTGGTAATGGTGAAACTGTCGATTGGAACTTTGCACAGATTGAACTTCTTGAGAAACAAGGTATCGACTTAAAAGCAGAAATGGATAAACGTCTCTTAGTTCTAGAAGAACAGTTTCGAAAGGAAAAGGAAGAAGCAGATCAACTTTTTGAAGAACAGAGAAAAGTATGAATAATTTATGTAGAAGCTGAAATAAAATAAAGTTTGTTTTTCTATGAGATAAATAATTTTTAATTTTATAAAACTATGTTGCTCTTAGAATTATGAAGCTAGAATAGATGCTTTACAAAAACAGGTAGAAGAACAGAGTATGACAATGTCAATGTATAGCAGTTATACTCCTGAAGATTTTAATAACATTGAAGAAGACATTTTTGGTAAGTTGATTATATTAATTCTAATGTATAACGTATTATATATACGTACATACATATATATATATATAATATAAGTGACATGTTTTGCTTTTTAAATTATAATATTAAGATATTTAAGAGTACCTTTTTTCTATTATAAATAGTTGAATGTAATTGGATTTTGATGCAGCATGTATATAATTTTCTACCTAATTGTCTTATTTATGTTTAACGTTTTACGTTCATAATATATTTTTCTATTTATGTGATTCATGCAATCACGTAATTAATGTTATTGTTTCAATCTTTATATTTAAAAATAATATAAATTTCGTATAATTTTATTAAAAAATAAATATAATATGAATGTATTGAAATATATTTAAATATATGTGTTGTTCAAATATTTGATTATATATTTTATTAAATTGATGTTAGAAAACCTTCTTATCCTTATTATAATGAATTCACACATTTATTGGACATTTATCGAGAACGAATATAAAATTTTTCAATTTTTATAATTTTTATGCTTGGCTTGTCTGACTGTCTTGCCCAATGATTGCTTACATTTCAGTCAATCCATTATTTGACGCAGAGAGCAATTGGGGTGAACGAGAATTCCAACTGGCTAGCTGGGCTTTTCGCAAATGGAAGTATCATCAGTTTACCAGCTTAAGAGATGATCTTTGGGGTAATGCCATCTTTCTTAAGGAGGCTAATGCTATTTCCGTAGAACTTAAAAAAAAAGTAAGTCAATTTACTTTAGAATTAATTAAATGTGTTTATTTTGAGATAAATAAATTTTTTTCTTTGCTTTGTTATCCATTATTTTTTATTTTAATACAATTTATTAGATTAAATATTTATTTAAATTCTTTTAATTATTTTAATATTTTATCTTTTAAGTCTTTGTAAAATTCATATTTATTAATTTTATGTATATTATTTTTAATATTATTTGATTGAGGTTTTTAAAAGAAATTTTTTGAAGGTTCAATTTCAATTTACATTACTCACGGATACATTATATTCACCACTACCTCCTGATCTTTTACCTGCTTTTGATGATGATGAAGAAGAAGAAAAGCCTTTCCCTCGCACAATTGTTGCAGTTGAAGTTCAGGATCTTAAGAATGGTGCAACACATTATTGGACACTTGATAAACTTAAGTATGTTTTTCATTCTTGTATTTTTTAAAGATGTTCAAGGTCTTATAACATATTATTTTATTATATATAATATACATAATATTATAAAATTATCTTATAACATGAAATCTTAGACATATAAATATAAAATATTAAAAATAATAATGTCCAAAATCATTGTTTATTATATAGAAAATTATTTATGATATTGGATAACATTTTATCTTTTATTAATCTTAATTGTTTATAAATAATGAAGAAATTATTTTAAATATTTTTAAGAAATTATTTTAAATATTTTTATTTTTATTTTTTATTATTTAAAAAATAAAAATTAATATTATTTAATTTTTATTTTATTATATATTATTTTTTTACTAGTATGTACTATTTATATTATACATATTTTTTATTATTATTATAGTATACTATTTTTTAAAGAAAGGAGCCAATTTATATTAATTTTTTATTTTTTTGCTATGCATGTTAAAAAACTAATTAAGTTGAATAATTATTATAATTATATATATTATTATAATTATATTATTATTATAATTATCCATAATACTAAATTCCAACTAATTGCTTACTTATTTTAGAAATTGTACCAATAATATTATTTATTAAATAAATATACATATATATTAGATGCAAACCAATATACGTTTTTTCTATACAGACAAAGATTAGAGCTGATGCGAGAAATGTATCATAACGAAGCAGAATTATCGCCTATTTCACCGGACTATAACATTGAAAATATTACCGGTGGTGATCCATTTTATGATCGGTTTCCATGGTTTCGCATGGTTGGCAGGTAAAATAATCTTTACATTTATATGTTTTCGTATTTATTAATTTTTCTTCATATTATTTTAAATAATATTTTTATTTCATTTTAATCAATCAATATTTTTGTAAAACAAATTTTACAGTTGAATTAATCTTACCTAATTTGTTATAAATATACTTTAAGATTATTTCACATATATCTATATAAATATGAATATGTTTCAATCAATAATTTCTCAAAATATTTATAAGTTATTTTTATTTAATTATCATGAAATTATTTACAAATAATATGTATTTTTAAAACTCATTTTTAATTATAAGTTTTAAATATAATTTATTTTGTAATTATAAATTCAAATTATTACTATTTCCTTGACGAAGTATTTTTCCTATATGGAAATTCATATATGACTAATTTTAAAGAGTTCGAAATTTTCTTAAGGTAACTTAATATACTGAATACTTTGTGTATGTAGTAAAGAATCAAGAGATAATTTATCCTCTTTTTTAAGTGTCGATTTTGTGTATTCACCGCTTATTTTTCGGAGAAGCGTGTACTTGTATTGTTCGTATTGACTGTTCAATTGCCAGATCTACGTTTAGATCTACTACAGTTTAGATTTCGAATATTAGAATTTGTTTTTATGCACCTATCTCTTCTCTATATTTTTCATAACTATATCTATCATTTTCATATTTTATACATTATAAATAATTTAAATTGTACTTATGTAACAACCAAATCTTGTTTGAGTTAGTTGCTTTATAGTTGGTTTTAATTTTGCGCTTACTATTAACATTGTCATTCACTGGTGACCCAACTCAATTCGGCTTCTATCTTTACCGGCTGTAAAGAATATATGATAGTTATTCGAGATTCTGTTGGTTTTTCGAACGTCGGTATTACCTCTTTGTTTGTAAATTCTTTTCAAAACATATAATATGTTTATGATTGATGTGTCCCAAGAGTCGACGAAATTAGCAGAATGTACAAGTATTTATCTCTCTCGTTTATGACCTTTCTTCACGACCGTGTTTATTTGGACTGCACCTCAAAAATTCGAATATAACCGAGTTTTTTTTTTATATAACCGAATATAACCGAATTTTTAGACTCGGGAAAAAATCCGACAAATATACTATATGGAAGTTATATATTTTATCTCCTATATGTATTATATATATATATACATACGAAATTGTGAAAACAGTTTTTGCTTTTGTGTTTTGAAATTCTCATTAAACGAAAATTATCTAAATTATTATGTTTTATAATTTTATTGAATCTGTACATTTTCATTGCAGTAATTTTTCAAATTATTCAGTGTTACTGGTATTATTAAGTAATCATAATATTTTATTGATAAATTATGATATTTATAATTTTATTTGATTAAAATCAAGCCAAATGTTTTTGTTGTAGATCGTTCGTGTATTTAAGTAATTTATTATATCCAGTATCATTAATTCATAAAATTTCTATTGTAAATGAAAAAGGAGATGTAAAAGGTTACCTTCGAGTTGCAGTACAGGCAGTTGTTGGTGCGTTTTAAATTGATTTTCTTATAAAATAATTAAAAAAATTTAAAGAATGCATGAATAATAGGAAATAGATTTTGTCAAAGTTCTTAAAGATATTTTTGCTATGTAAATATGAACTCAATATTTTTAATTATACACCATAGGTTTTGAGCCATGAAGTCTTATGGAAATTATAATATATCAATATAATATAAATATCAATAAATTTTTTATGTCTAATTAATTAAGTAATTTATAGTTTATTTAAAATAGAGCATCATATTTAGTAAATTATGTAATTGTTTAAATATAAGAATTATATAATTTGTACTTGTTATATAATAAGATCAGTTTATATTGAAAAGAAATATATTATAGATATTTAAGATATTTCAATAAAAATATTTTATATGAACAGTAAGTAAAATTACTTATAGATTCAAGCTTGATATTACATTTGATAAAATATTAGAGAGAATAGGATTTTCAAATAAAAAAATATATTTTTATTGGTTTAATTTTCATTTATTTTAGAATTCTATATGTATTTATGTTATTGATGGATATTTACTTTATAACATATTTTATTCAATAAATTCAAGAATATTTATGGACATTGTAAATGTTAATATTTTTCAATTGTGTAATAACAATTTATTATATCTTTTTTAAACAATTTTATTTTTATTTTATCGTTAGTTATTTTATTGTTAAATTTTAGTTTAAAATTATTTTTATCTTGTCTTAAAAATATTATTATTAAATATATCTAAAATTATCAACTATTTCCATAGTTTTAATTTTTATGTTATTCACAGTTCATATTAATTATTTTTATTTTTATTTATATATAATTATAATAAATACCTTTTCTTAGAAGAGGAAAACAGTGAATATTCAAGTGGTATTAGACAGTCGGCTCGAATTTCCTTTGAAGACGATCTTTTCAGTACACAACGTCAAAATCGTCGTAATACTTTGCTTGCCCAAACTCTTGAAAAGAATCAACAAATCATGATGCAAGAAGAACGTGTTGTTGATGGTCAAAACGATAGAAAAGAAGTTAAAACAGAGAATATTAAGGAATGTAAAGAGCTGAAAGAAGATGATGAGGTGGGTGATGCTGATAGCGGTAGAGGTGATAGTTCAGTATCTAGTGATATGAAAGAAGAGGAGCTACCTGAGTATCTACAGTCTGGTGTTGAATTCACCTTCAGAGTTACTGTGCTACAGGCTATGGGAATCACTACTGAATACGCTGACATTTTCTGTCAATTCAAGCAAGTTTTCCATCATATCATTTTTTATACAAAATTAGTTATTATTAATTAAAAATATATTAATTAAAAATAATATTAAATTATAATAATATTTGGTTTATGAATATATAATATGGTAAGTTGATTAAGAGTTTAATTATTCAAGGATTTGTTACATATAATTAAAAAAATCATATATTTAGATATCATATATTATTATATAATCTCTGTTTGTAATCATAAAATAAACAATGAATGAAAATATATTTGGAAATATTTATGTAATTAGTGAGTTGAGTACTCTTCAAATTTCATATTATACTTCATTGATAATGTATTTACTTTGCAGTTTCTTGCATCGTCATGATGAAGCTTTTTCAACAGAGCCTGTCAAAAATACAGGAAAAGGAAATCCACCTGGTTTTTATCACGTACAAAATGTATCATTTTTATTATAATATTTATAAATATATATTTATTTAAACTAGATTTATTTAATTGATAAATTTAAAATATATAATGTATTTTAGATAACTGTTACAGTTACAAAATCATTTATAGAATATCTGAAGACACAGCCAATAGTTTTTGAGGTATTTGGTCATTATCAGCAACATCCACTGCACAAGGATGCTAAACTTGAATAGTAAGATAGTAATGTATTTATATATAAATATTTGGATTAGCCACAAAGTTTTATAATTTTAATTATCTATACGTGTCTAAATATGAAATTATCGTACAAGATGCTGTTGAGTATTTATTATTATCTGTGAAAAATTCTCGACTTTTCTTTACAGTAGATACTATTAATACATGGTTTATTTTCGTAAATTCAATAGTAGATAATATGATAAACTGATATTTGAAGTATAATTTTTAGTTATTTGCAACTAAGAAGAAAGATATTTATGGATAGGAATTATATTTATTAGCGTACGACAACCACCGAAGCGCATGCTGCCGCCTTCCATCCCTATCAGTCAACCAGTGCGTTCGCCTAAGTTCAGCAGTGTCCTTCCATCCCCTAGTACATCCCACGTTCATGCTAAGTATGACGTGCTCGTCTGGTTTGAAATTTGCGAGTTGGCACCTAACGGCGAGTACGTGCCCTCAGTTGTTGATCATAGCGATGACCTACCGTGTCGTGGTCTTTTTTTGTTACACCAAGGCATTCAGCGTCGTATACGTATTACGATCGTGCACGAACAGGCTTCAGAATTAGATTGGAAGGATGTGAGAGAACTTGTTGTCGGCAGAATTAGAAATACACCTGAACCTGAGGAGGAGGACAACGATTCATCGGTTTTATCACTCGGTCTATTTCCTGGTGAATATCTTGAGGTGGTAGGAGATGACCGATGTTTGTATAGATTTGAAGCTGCCTGGGACAGCTCACTGCATAATTCTACACTACTTAATAGAGTCACATCATATGGAGAGCAGATATTTATGACAATTTCAGCTTATTTAGAAGTAATTTCATTAAATTTATATAATTTGTTATTTAAAATTCTTAAGTCAAAATTTATAAGATTGTAAGTTAACTTATATTTAAATTAGAAGATATTATTGTCTATAAGTGATGTTATACAAAGAATATTGTGTATTTGAATATTTAATGAAAAATTAAGTATTATTTGTAGATTATATTTTATAGTTTAATATAAAATAATATAATTTAATATAGTTTAAATTAGTTACATATTTATATTCTTTTATACATATAAACTTAATAATGTGCTTCATAATTTTTTATGAATTATTTAATAATTTTTTAATTACTTTAGTTGGAAAATTGCGGAAGACCAGCTATAATCACTAAAGACTTGAGTATGATAATTTACGGACGAGATGCAAGAGTAGGACCTCGATCTTTAAAACATTTATTTAGTGGAAGCTATCGTAATCAGGAAGCGAACAGACTCAGCGGCGTATATGAACTTGTGCTTCGTCGTGCTTCTGAAGCAGGTAGCCCAGGTTTGTCCTGTCTGACCCTTAGCAACGTCCTCGCCTCTTTGATGCATTTATCAGCTAGTTTATCCATGAATGTCATATTGTGTTATTTGGCATAAATATAACTTTATTTGACTTGTTTATTTTTAAATTTTATATTAATTTTATGCTCAAAGAATTAGTAAAAAGAGTTACTCGTTATCATATGACTCATCTTATGATATGTGATTTTCAATGTAATGTCATCTATCATTTTTAAATTAACATTAAGTTATTTTAACTTATTTTTAAACTATGTTAATATTTAAACTATGTTAACATAATAAAAAACGCTTTCTAATATATTATTTTTCTTTTATTATTAAAATAATAATGATTTTTGTAAATAACTTTCTTATTTATAAATAAAATTGTTAGTAATTAAAAATTTATATATTGAAAATATAAATAAATGAAATGAAAATATAAATATGTATTCAAGAAATACATAATTTTAAATGATAAAATTTGGTAAATATTTTTCAAAAAAAACTTTTCATTTATATATGTAATTATTAAAAAGCATTGAACTTAGTAGATTATATTTCATTAGTATATTTATTATATATATTAGTATATTATATTTATTTAGTAAATCATATTGAATAGTAGATTATAATTTGTTTTTTTTTTAAATTAGAATGGATTACGAGTTCACTTTTAATTATTGTAGGTGTTCAAAGACGTCAACGTCGAGTATTAGATACGAGTTCCACTTACGTAAGGGGTGAGGAAAACCTTGATGGTTGGAGACCTCGTGGCGACAGTCTTATTTTTGATCATCAGTGGGAACTAGAGAAACTTACGAGACTTGAAGAAGTTGAACGTGTTAGGCACACTCTTCTTTTACGTGAAAAATTAGGAATTGATAAGAATGCCTGTTGCAATAAAACAATTCATGATTTTACAAAAAGTGAAAAGGTAAATTTATTTCAACTTCCTTCGAAAATTGATTTTATAAATATACTATAAATATTTATAAATATACTATACGTATATTATACATATCTTTAGTTAGTTAATTTATATTAGTTATAAGTTATTAGTTATAAGTAATTAGTTTATAGTTTACTATTTATTTATTAATAAACTTAGTTTTGCCAATATCCATCTTTTAGATGAATTTTTGATTTTAAAGCTTTTATATTAATTTAAATATTAGTTCAAAGAATTATCAAAATACATAACCTATAATTCCTCTTACTAAAAAGAAATTACTAATAGAAATATAGTGTATACCCGTTTTAAAAATATCTTAGAACAAGTTATATAAATCTACAAACCTCAAGAGATAAAAAATAATTTAAAATAAATTAAGAATGAGTTTGAAAAAATATTGTAGGAGGTTTGTAACATGGTAGCAAAAGCCACAAATGAATCACATGCCAGCTCCATAAAGTTAAAAAAATCCATCAGCAAGGATGTATATGAGTCGTGGGAGATGAATAATCGAGACAAAGAAATAGCGAACAAATATGTGAAGCTAATTCAAGGCAGAATACCTAGTAAAGAGCCGATTCTTTTATCGGACGTTTCTCCAGGCGAGGATACAATCACTGATTTGACAACATCCATAATATCTTCTGTAGTATCATCTTCATCTCAAGAGTCAGTATATCTCCGATTATGTGATTATAAGCAGGTAACTTTTTCCTCGTATGCCTGAAACGCTTTGCCTCGATGCGCTGTACCGCTTGTATTGGTAAGATTTATTTTGTCAGCGTCACGCTCATTTCGTAAATCAGCAAAAGTAGTAGATTATAATGTCCATCACTCATTATCATTTTAGCTCTTGCAAAAGAAAAATAATTATTTAATTTTATTTTTAAATATTTTTTAATTATATATATATGCATTATTTCTGAAATATTTATTTAATCATAGTTTAATGATAATAAAAAATAATAATTATTAAGAAAAACTAATAATATTTACTATATTTTTTTTAATATATTTATAACAATTTATTTTATTGAAAAATATTATAGTTAGATTTAAGAAGAAAATTATATTTTGTTCAAATAAAGTTTATAAAATTCATAAAGTTCATGAAGTTCAATTTTTAATTAATGAATTTGTTGTTTTTTTTAATTGAAAATTTAGTATTTTCTCAAATTCTCTTTATTTGCGCAATTATTATTAGTTTTATATTGATGGCATCATTACAAGGCAAATATTGGACCATTGATTATGATCATTTAAATAAGCGAGTATATTGCGTCTTGATGCTTGCTTTCTAATAGATAATAAGTCTATTATTAAGTTAAGTAAACAAAGAAAAAAAAAGTCAAAAAGTGAAATAGTGGAGAAAGCGTCTCGGGTAATACAGGAAGGTGATACTTGCAGTCCACAGGAATAATAGTGAAGAGCAGATCTAAGTCGTGCATCTTTAGGTTGAGTTCACCCGAGCGTGTAAGACTGCAGGAGTTGCAGGAAAGCATCCTGATCGGTGAATCAGCGAATCATAGTAATTCGATGGCTCCAGCGCCGCTCGGTTCTACCTCACCTTTAAAGGAGAGTCTCGTGCTTTATGTTCCGGAGGTCGAAGAGATACGCATTAGTCTTGTCATTGCGAGAAAGGGTTATCTAAACATTCTCGAGCATAAGACTAATGGTTGGAAAAAGCGCTGGGTGGTTAGTAATTTTATTTTATTTATTATTTTAATCAAATATCTATAATTTAAGATAACTCAAAGAAATTTTAACGATAATTATTATCTGTTTTTTAAGTTTGTATCAATAACAAGATTATTAATATCTATTAATATCTATATTAATATATTAATATCTATTTTATATTTGATTTAAATACTTTGTATACTTTAGGATTATGCTTTAGTATGTGAACAGTTTTAAATAATAGATTTATGAATATTTTATAACATATATAATTAAAATAAATATGAAACTTTAGATAATTTTACTAATAAATTATATTTTATTATTTAAAGTCTGTTCGTAGACCATACGTTTTTATTTTTCGAGATGAAAAAGATCCCATTGAAAGAGGATTAATAAATCTAGCAACTGCACAAGTAGAATACTCGGAAGACCAGATCCCTATGATGAAAGTACCTAATACTTTCAGGTAAGTTGCAATTTATGAAACTTTCGAATACATTATTTAAAAATGCTTTCTAGAATTCGTTTCTATTTTAGTGTTGTAACAAAACATCGAGGATACCTTCTGCAAAGTTTAGGAGATAAAGAAGTTTTTGATTGGCTTTATGCCATTAATCCACTATTGGCAGGTCAAATCAGGTATATATTATAGAATTAAATTAAATATATTTGAAATTCTAAATATTATTCTAAATTTACATAATATCATATTTATGTTTATATATTTATTAAAAAGTACTATTGTCAATATTTTATGCATATTTGTTCCTATATTACATAGGGAATTATATATATATTTTGATATTCAATTGATTGTTGGTAATGTTTCTTGTACGTGTTCACATGATATATATGCTTCCAGAACAAATAACAAAGGGGTATTATGCGAGTTAAACAAGAAGTCATATTTTTATTTAAACAATAAGCAAACATTTTTTATTAGAATATGACATTCTTTATAATAGATGATAATTTATTTGTAAATGAAGATTATTATCAATAAAATAAATTATTCCACAAAAGTTACAAAAACAGTTCAATATCAATGTTATTTATTTTAATTTTATTCTACAATTATAAAAGAATTTAATAATTGATGAATTTGTATGGTATTTTAAAATTTGCATTACAATTATTATAAAGTACATTTGAAGATAATCTATAATAGGCAAGGTATAATGTAAACAAAATTTAAAGACAAAATTTTAATCGCATAATATAATATATGGCACATAAAATACTTTATTTATAATTTATATATTATATACATAGTAGGGAAAATATATTTAGTGATTATGTGTTGCCTTAAGAAAAGATTAATATTTATTTGAAATATTAAAAAGTATAAACTTAACTTAATGATTTAATAATTGTTTAACTCAGCGACAATTCATTTTTCTAAAGGTCCAAATTGGCGCGTAAAGGGCCAGGAGGCAACAATGTTCTACCCAATTTGGTATCAATTATATCAGCAGTCGGCAGTAGTACAACGGATATTCAAAATCAAGCTAAGTGAATAATGGATTCACTGGCCGAGATAATGAGCGTTATCGCCAAGGCCTCAAAAATCGCCCTGGATCGCTCTCATTCTATCTTTGAGATACAAGATTTATATAGCTTGAACTTTCCAATTGTTTTTGAGTAAGAAATATTACAGAAAGCAAATAAATTTATAGTATTTCAAGAGGATTACTATTACTCACTGGCCGTTTCATCGAAACGTTAGCACAGTAGAGAAGTTAAATAATCTTTTTAATAGCTATGATATATGTACTTTTCAATGAATGTGAAAAATAGACTAATTTAAACGAAGATATATCAATTTTAATGAATGTAATTCGTTCATTTGAACATTGTTTAATCGATTATTTTATATATTTTTCTTTTTTGATAGCAAAGAGCGTACAACTACAACATTAAATGATGTAGTAGTTGAAATGAAAAATTAATAGATAAGAAGGTAGAAAAAAAATAGAAGGTGCAAATGAAGAGAGGACAGGAGAGAGAGATATAGTTATCTAGGCAATAAAGAGGCATACAAATTTGACTAACATTAAATGTGTAATTCATACAATGTTCTTGAAAAATAATGAACACAATAAGAGATAGTAAAAGACGTAAAAAAAGAAAACAAAAAGAGATGATACAGTAATTCAAAATATATTAAGTATGCAAAAAAAAATAAAATAAAAAAATTTTTCTAAATATTCTTTGATTTATAAATGGATATTTAATTTCCTTTGCTATTTCTAGTTATAAAACGTGTGCTATTATTGTTGAAAGAATAATATCACAAAAAAGTAATTAAACAAACAATGAATCAGTCAAGGCATAAGAAAAAACTGAAGAATGTAAACAGAATAAAGAATAGAGAATTCGAAGGTAATGTAGAGTTTAAAATTTGTCCGGTAATGTAAACGCTCATTATTCCTTGATGGTACATATAAACATTTGTCATCATGTATTGTGTCATAATCACATACATAGATAGTTATATCCCATAATTGATATATGCGCACATAGTCCACTACTAATATACAAGGAAGCATATTTGCGTGCATGTACTTATACTTGTACACATAAGAAGTACATAACAAATATAGGCATGTTAAATGATTCTTGGTTGATATTTTTATATATTTAGAGAGAGAGTAGAAAGCCGAGTGATTATTAAATTATCAGTTATTTCAACGGAGTTAACAGTTAATATTGACTGAGCAAATATTTGAAATACTGGAGAATAGAAGATCAACGACTTTTTGTTTCTAACAATGAGTAACAAGTAATGTGAATAATAATAATCTTGACAAGATATGTTCAAATTTAACAGTATAATTTCTAGTCAAGAAAGTATGCAGCTATTGTTACATAAATTATTTTGTTGTTGTTTGTTTAAAACCATTGAATATTATCTATTAAACGATGATTATTATTAAATGTTAGGAAGAGAAGGATGGTTGTATAATTTTGTTTCTAAGAATGAGAAAATGGAAAAGTGAGAATGAGAGCGAGTGAAAGTAAGAGAGTGAAATTGAAAAGATGTTGATTTGTCAATAATTATAAATATTATTAATATGATTGAAAGGAATATAATACCTTCATGTGAGATATTACTTCATATGGGGCTAGATTACAATTAACGAATATTAAAATTACATGCAGTAAGTCTTTTGGCCATGTGTAAAAGAAATTTTCTTATGGAACATAATAGTTACCAATTTTGCTTACTGACTGTTGTAGCGTTTAATATACATAGTTTTATTTTGTTATTAGTCACAGCAATTTGTATGCATTAAATTATAACGTGTAAATTATTACAAGAACGGAAAGGGATATTTGGCAAGGAGAAAAGGACATTGCAGACTTGGATTTTACGAAACGAATAGAGAGTTGTTAATGTTTCTAGCAGAAAATTTTTTATGATGAACACGTACATGAAGATTCCCATGAAATGTTGGTTAAAAAAACGTAAAAATCAGGCAAAAAATAATGAAAAATATAATAAAGAGGCAATAGACATTTTTAGAAATTGTAAAACAAAATACATTCACTATATATATATATATATATATATATATATATATATATATATACAGATAAGCGTAAATAATTTAATATAAACAACATTACTACATGCATTTATTTGATACAAATTCAAAAAAATTTATCGATGATAAAAAGTAAATAAATAGATCTACAGAAAATAAAATAATTGTGACTAAGATTCTCCGATTATTTACTCTTTAAATAAAAGTAAGTTTACGTATTTATTTGTATATTATAACAAACTTTGATTTGTGCAAAGTTATTATTTTCATTCAGATCATTAATCACTAAATTGATGGGACACTGTATACTATGCATTAATACTAACTTGTAGCATTTATTACAATTATTAAACTTGCACACTAGATCTTCTGTAAGTAGTAATTAATCTGTAATAAAAACGATTAATAAAAGCTTATGTCTTGTGATTTTATTAAATATTAATTAAGCTACTTATGATTCATTAATCCTTCTAAAATAATTAAATTCTTCTATTGGCATGATAAATAAATTGAAGTTACATTATATGCAATAATGTTTTTCAATAAAACTAAATATATTCAGTTTTCTCATTTTTAATAATTGAAAGTCACTTTCGATAAAATATTTATTTTATTTTATATGCGCTAAGATGGAAATATAATGAACAATTTAATGTGTAAAAGGGATCTGATTTATTTTTATGGTATCAAGACCTTTATTTTTCTTATGTTTTGTAAAATAAAAATATGTAAAAGTGTAAAAAACAAATTTTATTTATTTTAATTAATTTATATTTATTCCATATTATTTTATTTATAAACAAACAGTAGAGTTAAAAGATTATAATTAATTATAGTAATAATTTTTCTTATTTTTATTGATTTAAATATCTGAACAAAATAGAATTTTTAAATCATGACATATATTTTCATTTTATGATTATAACGTTGAATAAATAAGATTATTAACAAAATGAATATTTGACTTTAAAAAAATAATTATATATAATAACCTTTTCGCATTTTAATGTTTATAATAATGGAGAATCTAGATTAATTATAATAATTTAATATACATAAGCTAAAGTGTCAAGCCAAAACTATTTAGATTAATATCTTGGACACTAATATTTTTAATATTACAGATAATATTTTTTTTATTAATAATAGATATGTACAACTAATCTTAAGAACAAAATTATTAGTTTTTAAATTTATCATTAAAAAATGTACAAGTAAAAAAATATAGTAAAGAATAATTAATAGTTATTTATTACTATTAATATTGACTATCTTTAACTTTTGTATTAAAATTTATTAAATATTGAACTATCGAGTATATTTAAAAACCTTACATTAATTAATGTTATGAAATTTAGACTTTATTATATTTATAATACTCAATGTGTTTGAGAATTAATACCAATGTGATTTCTCTCCAAGATGTTAAATAGGAGAAACAGATAGTGGAATGGAGTGTGGGAGTATCAACGAGATAATTATGTATGCGGTGACATATATAGTATAAGTTGCTTCATTTAGTCTAAAAATGTCTATCTTGACGTTCAGTTGTAAGTTGAATGCTGAATTGGTTAGAGAAGGGTTCCGTAACCTTGTGTTCTGTAGTTAGTTTCTCTATTTGAAGCCAATTTTGTCCTTGGCTACCTTTGCTTGTAGAACTCTAAACTTGAATTGCCTTTACATTTTTCTTTAAAAGTCGTACTCAGATTCAGATCGAAACTGTCTTCCTCTGCTCAGTGTAGGGGTCGAGAAGAGTAAGTGTTAATTATTATTTTTTAAGTGCAGTGGAAGTCTCGGCCTTGTCTTCAATGCTAGCTAACGCACTATGTCCTATAACGGTGCTGATCCAGCTACGAGAAACTTATCGATCGTAATTCTTCCTTGCGTTATCTTACAAGTGTCGACTGCATAAGCCATGCAGTCTAATTTATACAAATTACCCCGCTTCTGCGAGAGGGTGTGGTCATTTTCAGAGTGGGAAGCTTTCATTGTTGATCAGTCAGTTGATTCAGTCATTGATCACCATTGTTCTTGAACTATAATTGGTATACTGCAATAAATCAGTGGAATTTACTTAGACAATACACAAGTATACATTGCCGATACATTGCCGATTATCGAACTGATTGATACAAACCGCTACACGATAACCAATGTAAATCGCGCTTGCCGAAATCATAGTAATGGTACGATCAACCACGGGAGCTGGTCGGCACGGGAATTCCTCGAATCTTGATAGCGATATTTATTCTATTTGATTTTCAATAAGTTACGCGACATACATTTGAAATTCTGGTCTTATGAGAGGATTATAAATAAAAGTCGTGCTGCGATTGATGCGACACTTAGAATTCTGTGAGAAAAAATAAGGTGCATGCAGCACATCTAACAATCATAAACAAGCCGTAAAATATAACGAATTTCCAAACAGTATCGTATTATTTGGAGCTGCTCGATACTTCGAGAGAATCTCGAACAAATATATAAAACTAATAAACTTATTAAAAAATGTTCAGCCACAACATACGCACGTAACAGAATCACTAAAGATAAAACTCGTAATAAATTTTTTATTGTTTATACAATTACTATATATTATAAAATTTACTAAATATAAATATATCCCTTACCGTAACCAAATAATATAAAACTGATAAAACTAATAAAAAAACTAAATCACTTGGAGAAACAGAAACATACTAGTCTTAATATATTATTTAATATATTATAAAATATAGATGATTTAATAATATAAAACAAATTTTTACAATCTAATATTTTGATATTTAGAGTCATAAATTTCACAAGAATCTTCATTATAATCTTGTTTTATAATCTTCATTATAATCACTTTTTTGAGTAGACACCAATTACACAATTATTTGTTCAGATAATTGTTATTATTTATGATATTTTAATTTTTACATAAATATTTGTTATAAGCTACAGATACTTTATTTATAGTGTTTAAATTTAAAATTATATTTAAATAAAATGAATATCTAAATATTGAAATTAATATTTAATTAAGAAAAAGAAATTTATTTCAATTTGTATTAGAATAATCTTAGAATTTAATTGTTTAATTGTTATCATCATTAATCGATTATTTATTCAATGTATAAATGTATTTAGCTTATTTGACTTTTAATTATTTTGATAAATCATGGTATAAATAATAAACTTGATAAATATATTTGATAAATTACGGTCAATTATAAATGTGAACGAAGCCTTGTTTTTTAATTTAAAACCAGAATTGATATTTTAATAAATCTAATACATCTCTTTCTTTGGATTTTTTCCGAACTGCACCTTAAAAGTTAAATGATTGTTCATCATATGTCTTAAAATGCGAACATAGTAAATCAATAGACAAAATCTAGGAACCCACGTGTAACTGCACACATTCGAAAAGTGTCAATAACAAGCCAAGCCACGGGCTGAAGCGTAGCCACTACTACTTCATAACCACCCTACTTCAAAAGGGCGTTGGCACTTACTGTCACGGACGATAATGATAGCATATTTTAAAAATATTACTATTTATTAATTTTAATATAATTTATAGAGTTATTTTTTTGTTGTTGATTAACATTAGTCCTTTATTTTTTAATATTTTTTACGTAAAAAATATCTGTTCGGAAATTAGGGGTGTGAGGGAGAGATGGACAGTGGAGAAAGAAAGATTGCAGGGTAGAATAAAACAAAGGCGCGGACGGCGTATGTAATGCTGTAAATCAGTGTTTATTTTATAACATATTGAAATATAATACTGTATTTAGACAATATGGTATAAATATAATGCTGTTTTAATTTTAAATTATAAATCTTGAACTATCTTAACATTCAGACATGAATTAAACACCGCTATAGCTTGACGTGAATTTATAAATATGTTGAGTTCCGTGAGTTTAATTAAAGCTTGTTTAATTCCGCGCGAATGCAATATTCAGGCATAATTTTGAATATCACGACGCTTGGAGTGGTGTTACGTTTTTATGAATTATATATCGTTGTAGTCCACACTTCTGCAATATTCAGGCGTAAATTGAATATCACCAAGCATGGATTTGTTGTGTTACTTTAGATCAACAGGGTTTACCTGCGGATCGGTGTCTGCTTACTGGATTTGAGTTTTGAACCAGGTACTTATTATGCCGCGGGCAATTGATGAATTGTGCATCAATAGCGGTTTCATTGATTGCACAGCCTGTGCTTGCTCGCGAGTACCTGTGTGCAGTTACAGATCGATACATCAGTAACAAGATTGTGGAGACTTAGGCGGTTCTGACGAGCGCGCCGAAGACGCAATATTTAAAGTCTTCACCCCGCTTTTTTTTGTTTTTGGACTTTTCTTACCGATCTATGAGAGTGGGAATTTTCGGTGATTGATTAAGAGCTAATTATTCAGCTGTCAGTGGTGCCCTTTTACTGGTGGTGTCGACCCTTTTTAACGACGGTCGACCGCGCGTCGGACCGCAAGGTGGCGCGTGAAATCTTATACGGACGCTTCGGCCCGTGGCGTCTCTTGATGTTTACATTTTTCAAAATATGTAACTATTTGGTGTGAAAACAAATCGTACGAAGTTTAGTTACATATTTTTCAAAATATGTAACTATTTGGTGTGAAAACAAATCGTACGAAGTTTAACAACTACGCGTGGGTTCTTGGAAGGTTTTGTCCGTTAATTTTACGACACGCGGCTTGCAGTGCACGTGATGGTCATATTGACCATCGTCGATCTTTCGAGTGTAATTCTGGGAAAACTCGACCGTTTCAAATCACTGTCAATGCAAAAATATACATGAAATATTATCGGAAAATTCGTTAGCTCTTCGGGGACATCTGGCAATCATAAATATAAAAAGTATTCAAATCAAATGTTAAAAGAAACAATATTATTTTAGTGACTTTCAAATTTCTATTCGGTTCTCAAACAATGACATAAGAAATTTTTTTTCTTTAATATAATACTAATATTCTAATATTAATATTCAAATCTATAGACAACGGTAAGATTTAGTTTCTTAATTTGTTTCAACACGTGTTAATATTATATTAGTCATAGATCAAACACTTTTTGTAATTTTGAGAAACGTTTTAGCAATATTAAAAACATATTTATATTATAATTTCTTCAAAATTCTTTGAATTGCGAATAAGTCTCTACCATGAAAGCTTTAATTCTCTGAATTACATTTCGATCCTTCCCAGTCCCCGTCGAGCCGCAATTCGGAAAACTGGTTAATACACCGACGTTTTACTTACTCGTCCGCAACAAGCAGTTAATAAACATAGTGTATCGATCTTTTCATTTTTCACGATAAATTGCGGTGGGTCGATGTCAACTCTCGGAAATCGAGTTTTCCAAAACATAAAAATGTACGTACAGAAAAGATAACAAGAGTATTTTCAAAAATATTATCAAGAAGTTAATAATTAACGATGTAGGAGTATATATCAAACATCTTCGAAATAATAGTGATTATTCTAATAAAGAGGTGATTTTGTTTTATAATGAATACTGATAATTGTTGGGTCATAAAATACCAAGTAAGTAACAAATAAATATTAATACTTCAATTATGATATACTCGCCAAGAAATTAAAATTATGACTTATTAAATTATAAATTATAAAATTATAAATTATTTAAATTAAATAAGAATATATAATATATATATATTATATAATAAATAAATATTATATAAGAATAAAGAGACAGGATACACTCTTATATAACTTAAAATTGATTCAGCATTTGTAAGAAAATGCAAAGCTATATATAAATATATATATAAATATATATATAAAATAAAGAATAAATAGATTTGAATGATAAACAGTAAATAATTTACGATTATTTCCTGCTCTTATTTAAAATCTAATTCAAAGCAGATAGAATTAATAATTTTATTTATAAATTATTAGAATAAGAAGAAAAACCAAGCTCACCTCAACGTGACTTAAACAATAACAGTTAGTAGCATTGAAAGTGACCAAAAAAAAATAATATTTAGTTTCAATAGTTAATTTAATAATCAAAATTCAATAACTTATTTTCAAGACATCAGAAATTTATAGTTAACCTTACCTTTCCACTATCTATGTCTCCCCACGCCAATGCACAGAGACTTACAATTCGGGTTAAATCTTAAACGTTGTATATTTAATAATTATTTATATATATTTCAAGTGAATTAAAGATTTTAATAGAAATAAAATTTATTTTCAAACTAGTAATATTTTAATAATAAAAGTATATAAACAATTGCACGAAAATTATATTTTAGCATATTTTTTATATAGATTAATATTATAAAAATGTATTCAAATTAGGTATAAAATATTCTTTAAATCAGTTAACTTATAATATTAATCATTATAAGTTAAATCTTGTATCTCACCTCATATTTGTTGATCTAATCAATTATGAAAAATGGTTTAGTAGTTTCATGTTCTTGCGGTGTATAACGGCTACGTAAATTATTGAAGTTTTCTGGACGAAGTTTCCATGTTGGCATGCGAATAATACTCTGTTCACCATGACGTGAGCCTATACGCCTGCGAAACGTGGTAAATGAAAAACTTTGACTGTATCGATTGGACCGTTGGATAGAGGATCGTCCTTGTCTCGATAAATAGTAGGAGCAGGAACAGCAAAATAAATATCTAAATAGAAGATTATGTAAATTTTTATTAATAAATATAGCGATTTGAATAAATTCTAAATATTGGCTTTTAAGTTGAGTAAAAAAATATACTAACTCCTGATCATTGGATTTAAATGATATAGTCGATATACTTTATAGTATAATCCGACTGGCTACAATAAAGTATTAGGAAATACATACTTGCATATGAATCAACCTTATGTATAATTTTGAGTTCCTTCACAAATATCATTTTTTTTTAATTTTGGTAAAATTTTTATTTGAATTCAGTATGAAATTAAATTCACTCAAATGTGTCAAGGCATTTTATTATATAAAACCTATAAGTAATTTATGGTAGCATAATGAATTATATTTGTGTTTAAATATTTTAACACAATAATACATGGTTGTTCGAGATTCTGGTGATTTCTTGATCGTCAAACTATCTTTTTGTTTATACATTCGTTCAGAAATATTCAATATGCATATAATTGTCAGATGAATCCCAAGAGTCTAGTTTCGAAGTTCATATGATCATCAGGTGTCTTGCAATATGAGCCTAGTGAAGGCAACAAACAAGACCTTCTCAAAATAATAGCACAGTTGCTAAACTTTGTGATATTTTCATAATTGTTCGGGATCCGACTCGGGTAACAAAGGGGAGCGGATCCGAGTGTGTGTGTGTTTTCTCCTCATGAATGTGTGAAGGAGAAACAGATAGTGGAATGGTCGAGATAGCAGGGTAAAAAGAGTCGTAGACAAAATAGACGGTTAACACTTGATTTTATTGAACAAAAATTAGCTTGAAGAAGTCGCACTTGCTTACACAGTAAATTACACGATTGTCGTTACAAGAATCGGTTGAATGCCGCACTTACACAATACGCGAAGGCGCGGAGGGGTTTATAAATTGAATCTACGTTCTTTCTTTCCGCTTTTA
>JAPYYT010000514.1:0-47001 GCA_030522565.1 Ceratosolen corneri
CCGCCTCCGCCGCCGCCGCGGCCGCCGCCGCCGCCTCGGCCGCCGCGCCCGCCCCCGCCGCCACCACCGCCACCACCGCCGCAGCCGCCGACGACGATCGGCCACTGGCTTCTCCGTCTACTCCTATCCCCACCCGCCCGCCCGCCCGCCCCCGCTCCCGAGGCCACCGACGCAGACCGCCTACGTCCCTCCTCCCTTTCCTCTCCCCGTGGTGACGCTCTTTGCCTGCGGAATACACGAGCCAACACCAGCCACTTTCGCGTGCTACTCGATCCCGCGACCGACAGCGAACTCTCGCGGCGACTGCGCGTACCCGCCAGTTGCACTTTCCTTTCGAAATGCTGTCACGGAAGCTAGAGATGCCTTGTTTTTATTGTGCAATCGCCGAGCTCCGAGACAGACTCGGCCGACCCCTGTCTGGCTACTCGCGCCGATGCTTTTCGCTCTTCTCTCTTGATCCAACGCGACGCAATGCCAGCCGCATCTCGATACTCCCGGTTATTGCGCTCGTCGACTTTAGCGATCTGGTGCTCTCGGGCTCTCGCCCATCCTTCTTTCTCTTTGCCATTAAAGTTTCGTGGATTAGGAGACGAGGCTGTCGGTGCTCGTTAGGCTTATGAATGATGTACGGTAATAATTACGGTCGCTCTTGTTTACGCTCCTCGCTCTCTTTACTCCTCCCCTCCCTCGCAAATCTCTTTACCCGAGCATTTCAGACATTCCCCAAGGCTTCTAAAACGAGTCTTTAAAATGTTGTTGTGTCTTTGTGGTTGGTTCATTAAAGGATGTAACGTGCAACGATATGTCGGAATGGAGGTCGTCATCATGGAAATTCATAATATTAAAACGACAGCTCTTCGCCAATAGTGTGTAATGTAATCTTTTTCATAAATTTGACCAGAATTCAGTCTGTCATTTGTTACTTATTAGCAGAGCTTAATTATACACTTTGGCCATTACATTTACAGATGCTTTCACATAATCCATTACCAAGTTATTTACTTGTTTTTACTATTATTATTTATTATTCATTCGTCGATAATGTAGAATGCCAATGAGATTAAATGGGTCTTTCGAATCAATTTTTCTCGGTCTTTTTGCAAAACTAACGCGTTCCTCGTGCCAAAAGGCTGTAAGATTCTAGAATTTTATATTAAACGTAAGAGCTAAAGTTCCATTTTTTTTCCTATTTAGCTTTGCGAACAAAAAAAAAAAAAACAATAAAAATTCGTTATAATTACTTGAGACTGCAAATATATCTTCATATTTTGCTCCTATTATTTCTCATTAAATACTCGCAACAAAATTTGAAAGTATGTGTTGTTCATACCGATTAGTACTGGCTCATTTTATTAACTTTTTTTTATTCAACTACAATTGTACGTTAAAATATACGGACTTAAAGAGAAAGCCCTTTCTCTCGTGTTTTCCCATTGCGGTTAAATAACGGCAATCTTCAATCATTGTAATTTATAAATCTTTTATTTATAACAATCAAAAAAATATCTATCAATTTTTATTTTGGAGCATACAATATTTAATACAATTTATAATGCATAGTGTAATTACATGATAATTTAAATCAATTAAATCGGACGTGTAAATAATGATATTTAATCCGTCAAATACCAGAAAGCCATTCGAAAATGGCGGTAATGAAAATTATTTTGTTGTCATTTCTGCATTTCAAAATCTTTTAATAAGCTATTTGCAACCATGCCTATAAAAAAATCTATGCAAAAAGTATTGGTCGAATAATCGAATAAAAATATTGTCAAAATATAAAACTTTTATATTTTTATTACAATTACGTTTATAATTAAATAAAAGAAAAATTTTTTCACTTATCTTTAAAACTTTTTTGATAATAAAATATTTAACGAATGCGGCTTGTTCTTTAAAATCCGTAATATAACAGCAATTTCAACAATAAAAGTTTTAAGTAATAATTGTATTTAAACATTATAAATTGTTAAAGCACTTTCACTAAGGTTTTCGTGAATTTACACTTAATATATTACTCTGACATTTTACTGAACTTAATACTAATTATTAAAACTTTCAAAAACTGCTTAGTAAAACTGCACCGTTTATAACGGGAGAACTACGTAGTTAAAAATAGATTCTTCGTGTGTGTGTGTGTGCGCGTATAGGCAACCTATGGGCACAGCAAACATGTATGTGCGAGCGTTTATGCATGCCCACACTGACGCGTGGATATGCTCATACATTATGCGCTGCATGCATATGTAGCATAAGTTTATTTTTAAAAATGTCTTATTTCGGAAATAGGTGGCTACGAAACTTTTTAATAAATATTTGTTTTGAATGCACAGGCTTCTAATTGTAGAAATTTCTATTTCTATGAATAGCTAATAGTTATATTATTATGTCTATTAATAATTCAAATTAGAATCAGGCAAATGATACTTTAAATGTTTCGATAAATCGGACATTCTTATAATTATATTTATAAAAGGATAATAAAAATAGATAGATAGATGGATAGACAGAGAGAGAGAGAGAGAGAGAGAGAGAGAGAGAGAGAGAGAGAATTTACAAAACTGTGTTTTTCATACAACACTTAATAATCATTATAAAATTGATACATTATAAATATTTTAATTTGCTATTAATATCTAATACAGACAATTAATTACTATTCTGATTTCGTATGTAATACGTGAGAATGGTTGACAGAGTTAAAGCGCCAAATTCAAGGTTTTTGTTCGATTAACTATTGAATTTTTTTAGTATATTCTGGTCCGGATTGAGTGTGCGAGTTTCGAATCTCGACTCTCATAAATTTCCTTATCATTATTCCTCATTATTGTTTACGAAATGATTTAGTGTCAGTGATCTCGGAATCTCTTACTCGCAAAAAAAACAAATAATTCATAAGTCTTAATTATGATTATTTTCTTATGACAAATTCAAATTTTCAGATAAAAGCGGTTGCTAATACAAATTTAAAATTGTAATATTAATCGAGTATAATTTTGATAATTTTAGGTTTATTGTTTTTCCATTTTAAAACTAGTTTCATATAATTAATACATCAGATATTGTATATAATACAATTATTATGTGTATTTGTATTATTATTATAAATGCTAACAATTGAAAGAATTATTTTCATTTACTAAGGACTTTTTGATAAATAAAAAATATCAAATAATTTTATCACGTGTATTATAATAAATTGTGAATATATTTATAATTAACTATTTTTATAAGCCGATAAAATAGTATTATTTTTCAAATCAAACAACTTTTTTAAACTCTGTTTTAATTACATAAATAATAAACATTATAAAAACTGAATATCTATGTCCCAAAATTTTTCAAGTCTTTATATTTTTATTCTAATGATAACTTTTTATAAACGTAATTTTTTTTATGAATTATTACGCACAAAGAATCTCAAGAGACTTTAAACATTCTATAGATATGGGAAAAGAATAAAAAAATCACTTAAATCATTATTGTTTGGTCATATTTTATTATGTTTGATGCGATTTTAAATCGCAAGTAAAAAAATATATATTGCTATTATATAATATACAAGAAATTTAAAAATAATTGTAATCTACAAAAATGTAGAAAATTAAATGGAATAGTTTATATTTGTTTAAAACTTAAGTAATTCTCAATTACCGCGAACAGGAAATTTTATAAAACAAAGAAAATTTAAACCACTTAAATTTGAAAATTTTTACTTTGACTGAATAATAATATTTTCAATAAAATATTCATTTTATATATTTCATTGTGTTCGTCAATTAACCCGAGTGTGAAGTCTTCCCAAGATGTTATGGGGGAAAAGCAAATAGTGGAAGGGGAGAGGTAGGAGGGTAGAAAGAAATGAACTCGTAGAAGTCGGAATAATCTAAGAACTGTAAAACTGTGTTTATTGAAAATATTTAGGAAAATATAATGTTGTCTTTCTCTAAACTGTTCGTTCCTTGCTGCCGCAATACTCAGGCGTAAATTGAATACCGCCAGGCTTGGAATTTCTCTATTAATTATATGTTCCGTGTAAGATTGATTCTAATTTAATATAATGGCAATATCTGATTATTTGTTATTTACTTGTTATTTGCTGGTTATTTGCTGGTTATTTGCTGGTTATTTGCTGGTTATTTGCTGGCCAAAAATACGGCGACGTTCAGTCGCGAATTGAGCACCGAAATGGCCTTGGTTCAGTGGTCCATATATTAGTCGCTATTTGTCTTATGATGAGCTGATCCTGGTGCTGTCCACTGATCCTTCATATATTTTGATCAGCAGGATAACCGTAGTCCAGTGGCGGAGGAGGAGGCGCGGGCTGAGAAATGTAACTTGACTCGTAGGGACTTGGTATCAGCGTCGGTTAGAAGCTTCTATGTATTGATGCCGAACACTTAATATTTGAGAATCTCTGATCGTAAGGCCAATGTAAGTTTAATATGTAAGATTATTTTAGAGAGCAGGATCTTTAGGAGTGTTCTGAAGGGCCGCGCGCTTGCAATTTTGTTTTGATGTATTGAGCCAGCTCCTTGAGTAGGGATGGTCATCTTGGAAATATTTGAAAGTGCGAAGTTTTGTTGATTGTTGAAAATAACCAAATTTCTGCCGTCATTGGAGCTCTAGCCAAAATAATGTCAACGCCCTTTTAGAAAGAGAGGGGTGGCAGCGCTTCGGTACGTCGGGTCGCGGCTCTCGCCACTTTTTTGTCTGTTGATTTTATTAGACTCGTATTGCTAGACACGCAATGGTCATGTTGACCATTGCCGACATTTAGAGGTGCAGTGCGAGTAAACACGGTCGTTAAAAGATCGTAAACGAGAGGAGAAAACAGTCGATGTATTTTCTGATTATATTCGCAGGCTATTGAGATATATTTGGCAATCGTAAGCAAGTTGAATTTTGCCAAAAGAAGATAGAAAGAAGAAGGTTGTATGGAGAGATGATCGAGAGGCATCGCGAACACATTGTACATTTTGTGAAGTATTTTACGTGTTATCTCAGAAATCATATTAGTACGAAATAAATTTATAATCATTTTTTCGTATTACTTATACAAAATATCAAATCTTATATACCTATATTCTAATGTTTTTCAAAAATTTGTATTTAGTATCAAATATAATGGAAATGTAGTTTAATGTGTCAATATTTTAATGTTTTTACATATTTCGATATATTTTTTTTTTTACAATGTGATCGATACATGTTTATTAACACACAAGTGTTTCATTTGAAAAGCGTTTAATTAAAGCTTCACTCGTTGTTTGAAATAAAATAAATTTGTAAATGTTATAAATAATAAACATATAAAATAAGAATTTATTAAATCCAGATTTTTGTAGCATGTTATGTATGAAAAACGTAAAACTAAAATAATTATATATTTAAAAATGCTCCTCACTATAATAATAAAACTACGATCCTAAATGTATAAAATTCTACTTAGAATTAGGTATTTACATTTAGAATATAGTTGATAAAGTTATTAAAAAACTTAAAAATTAATTATTAATTATTTAAAGCACTCAAATCTAAGATTTTCTTGTTCGTTTATATAAAAACAGCATGTTCTCCTTAATTTCAATATATAAATATATATATATAAATATATATATATGCTAATAATTAGAAACGCACGTTTTAAACATTAATATTGCACAATAATAAACATTTTTAAAAGTTCATGCCACTGAGAGCAGTGAAAAAAACTTGATAAATAATCGGGAATTTGAACTTTTATAGTAATGAGGTGACCAACTGTATCAAAATATTAAATGATTTGTGACAAGTATTTCACTAATCACACATCTAATTCTCCGAGCGGAAATGGTTTTGGAGGTGGATGTTCGTGTTTGAACTTTTCAATTTCTTTATTAACCTCCGAGCATTTACTCTTGTCCATAATCTCAAGTTCTCTTATTTTCTGAGCAATTTCCTGATGTATTATAGGTTTGTACTTTTTCCCGAGACCCAAGCACTCCATATCTTGTAAGAATTCGATTCTTTCTTGAATACCTTGGATCACTAAAAAGAAAATAATTTATGCCTAACGTATAACCCACTTTGATATATTTATTAATTTGCAAAATAATTAAAATCGTGCAACGTTTATATGAAAGGAGTATTAAAAATTCTTTCTCATCTTTACGAATGTAATTTCCAAAATATGTGATTTAAGGTTAATTTACTTGTAGATGTAAAGACAAGAAAAATAATTTCTTTAATTAACCCTCAATTTATCATATTGACATTTTACTTATATTAAAATGTGGTTTAATACCTAGAGTATACAACACTTATAAATTAATATGGATGGCTTGGTTTCGATTTAAAAAATTTTAAAAAAATTGGTAATATTTTCGGTATTCCTTGCAATATCATTTACTTGCAAAGTTAAATATTCAGGAGAGTCAGAGACTTACGGTCTTTCACAGGATCATCGTTATCCTTTAGCTGAGGTAATCTCCGAGGTCTCGGCATAATTCCTTGTTCACGAGGAGTTGGCGGCATTTCTTTTCCATACGCCATCATACATGCCAAGTGCCTCTTTTGCTTTTCTTTATTAGCTATTATTCGATCATACAATTCAAAAATATACAATTCATACACCTTAAATATTACTTAGCTTTAGAGAGTCGATAATTTAAGAATACTTTACTTCAATAAAATAACGAACATACACTCGACACTTCATTATTTTACCATTATTCATTAATTCGTTCTATTGCATTCACATTTATCCTAAATACAAGGATTGAAATTACTTTTTTTCATTGTTTTGCAATATTTATTAATTTAATAATTAAAAATTTAAAACAATTAAATAATAATAATAATATCTTATGTAAAAAATATATTTATTCACATAATTCATTATTGTTAATTAATTTATTTGATTGATTTTCCATTAAATTGGCATTCAAATGGGAATTCGTTAATGTATTTTATAAAGATATATCATATATATTATTATTGTTATTGTTATTATTATTATGTTTATAGTTTATTATAGTTCATTATTATTTCATTATAAATATATAATTTTCTCAATAAGAAGATATTATTTCAAATATTGCAATGAATCGATATAAATTAAACTTTCTAATCATTTTAATTCAAATTAAAATTGGCAAGAATTTAACAATAATAATAATATAAAGAAAGCTAATAAATTTATGGCTTCCATTATATTGCAAAGCATACACGAAATATATAAAAATTTTAAAATATAAGAATATGTAAAAGTGTATGAGTGTGTGTTCTTTATGCGTAAGCCAGCGAGATATGTTTGATAAATTTATTGATATAAATATTATTAGAGGACAAAACTGGAATAATAACGCTTTCAATCTGAATAGCAAATGCAAAAATGAAAATAAATATCAGCAACAAATTTCTAAATGAAGCTTTGACAAAGAAATTTTCTTTACGTAATGGTGATGTGCGCCTAAATTGCTCTCTCTCATAAGCACCACTACCAATGATCATGTCCCTTGATCTTCGCTTCCACACCGAAGGATATTCAACCTGTATTTAATAGAATTTAAAGATTAATTAAAGATTAATCAAGGAAAGAAATAAACAAATTCTCCCACAACATTGTCTATTACTAATCGGTATTTCAAAGAAATGTAATAGTAGAGATTTGAAAAAATTCTAATGACTAAATGATAAGTAGATTTCAAGTACTTGAATATCATTTGATTGCTTTTCTCTTTTTGGAATAGGAGTCGGAGGAGGTAACGAATCGCCTCGATTCATCGCATCTTGTATGGTCTTGCGTTGCATCATTGTCAATTTTGATTCTTCCATCAATACTTTAAGCGAAAATACAGTCAGATGATTTGTCAATAAAGTCATAATCGATAAAAGCAATTTCAATGCTACGAATATCCTTTATATATATTTTCTAATACAAACACTCTAGCTCGCACTAGTAAGTAGAAAAATTTCATTCAATTGCAAATAATTAATATATTTTAAATGTACATTAAGAGATTAGTTGTATAAAAGCATTTATTGATTCACTTTATCTTTTAGTTCTGCGCATAAAGCGTATAGTAATCATTAAAAGGCGCAAAATTCAAAGAACAAGAAATAATAACGAACCATTAAAATATAAAACAAAGATAATAACTGATTCTAAAATAATGTAACACGTGCAAATACAATCATATTAACATTTCAATTGTATTCAATTCAATTGTACAACTGTAGAATGCTTGTTTCGGCAAATCTTGTGAAATAATTTTATTAAAATTAAAAATCTAAATTGACAAATATAAATGTTCGAGAAAGTAATCCTTACCTTTCATCAAGTTTTTCGTTTCCTCGCTATAACTCGCCTTTGGTGGATTATGAAAAGCTCCCACACCCACCCCAACCCTTGGCACGCTCCTGTCCATTTTGCTCGCGTGAAATTCGATTCTGAAAAGCCTTTTTAATCGCGATGCTACATGGCTGACAGGTAAGTGTAAAATGCCAAAGGTACTTGACCCCGGAAACGCAGACGATCACTCCGAGACTAAAATCAAATCCACAATGACGTCGTAGGCTAACGTTTCTATGACTACTCGAAAGATGACTCAATCCCTCATGATATAATCGAACCAACTTCTCACTCTCATTTCGCCACTACCAAGATTTTTAGTCCATGCGGTTTCTCGCACGGAGGGCATAAGAAGGGGATTAAACGGATAAATCACTTGAATTATTTCACATCATCTTTTGATTCGGAGCTTTTTACAATTTAGCTACAATAGCGGTTATGGAACTCGCAATCAATTATTCTTTTGTTACAATTTTATTAATAATTCCGTCGTATGGAAAACATATTGCTTTCAATGACAAATAAATATTAATATAGATTCTCTTAATATATCTACTTTACTAATACGTTTGTCTTTGTTGGGAAAATTCTATAATCAATTGGAAACAGGCTAATATTGCATTTTTTTCTAATACGGTATTTTGTTTTTTCATTTTCTTGAGAAAATTCCGTAACTAAAAATATCCTCCGATCGAAACATTAATAAATCAATTATTCGTAAAAAATTATTATAAAATGACTGATGAAAGAAGGTTTTCAAATAAAAAATTTCAACGTCTGTGTTTGTAAGATATAATTTCAATAATGAATGGAAAATTATATTAATTACGATATTATATCCTCAGTACTATATCTTATCTGTGTATATGCATTCAACTGAAGTATTTTCCTTGCCATATATCAATAAAATTGGCGTACTTAATTACGTGTTATTACGGTGAAGTTACATATTTACAGAAAGGAATTTATGATGATTAGTAATAAAAATTTAAATAGCAAATTATGCATATAACTCAAGAACATTGTTAAGTTTTCATTGTCATAGAATATTGACGAGTTAAAGACTAGTTGTAGGCAGAGAAATAAATTAAATAGATAAATTCTTAATTATAATAGCAGCACGCACTATGCTATTAAAAATAAAAAAATAAGTCATTGGAAATAATATTATAGAAACTTCAGTTTTCCTACCACTAACTAAAATCATATAAAAAAAAAATTAAAACAAAATTAAACAATACAATCAAACGTTATAATGTTGCGTGTATCGTGCTTTTTTCTACCCATTAATATTATTTTTATCATTATTATTATTTATCAGATGGGCTTAGTTATGTGTAGTTTTTTTGTAAAATATATCTACTTAAATCACTACGCGTAAAAAGTATTTGTTTTTTATATTAAGTCATGAATAATCGCAATATTAACATTTGCAATGAAAATTTTCTTTCTGCAATATATGACCGATTGTAATTGTGCCAAAATTTTTTACAATTAATACTATTCACGATACATTATTTTATTACCCACGTGACTTGAATATATATATATATCGGTATGGTCAACTATTCAGAATAGATTAATTAATTTTAGTAGATATTTCCTCTTTAAATGTTTTAAAAATAATTTTATTAAAAATTAATGTGTGCATATGAATTTTTTTATCTATATAAAGACGAACATGTTTAGCATTCATATTTTATAAACGTAAATTTTTATACAATATAATTAATTGATATGTAATTTCATTGAGTGTAAAAACTATTCATTTGTCTCGATTATATGCAATATATATAGAATATATACGAAAATATGACATATGTATATATAATGTAAATAATAATTAAATAATTACTTATATTAAAATTATTAATGATTATATTTAGAAATATAAATTTTTCAGAATGTAAAAGAACAATAATTTATGAATTGGCGTTCCTTTAAATAAATTAAATAAATTAAATAAATATATTGGAAATAAATAAATTATTTCAGTTGTTTATTTTTACTGAAATAAGTAACGAATGCCTCTCGAAAGTATTTTACTCGGCTACGGACACGTTTTTACATGACTGAATATACACAACAAAGTCATAGAATAATTAATTAATATTAATATTGTTATGTTATTAAATAGAGTTAATTAGTTTAATAGAAAACTAAATAGCAAACGTTGAGCTGAAAAAATAAAATTATTACAATTATTTTCCATATTGTTAATTTAAATATTTAATTTAAATAGTTTTAAATATTAAATCATAAATTAAGAATGTTTAAAAAATTCTCGTTCTTCGTCATTATTGGAATTCAATATTATTGGATATTATTGTAATTATAAAATTTCCATTTAGTATATAAAGAAGCATCTTAAGAATGTATTTTTCCAAAATGCAGGAAAATTTTATTTTGCAATTTATTATCACCACATCTAAGCATTTAATTGCTAAAACCACTATTTAAAAGCTAAAACAAGTGATGAAGAATCTCTGCAATTCTTTTATAGTTAATAACAATTTACGCTACGTAATCGGTAATCGATTATATTATTAAAAAATATCAGATATTAACAATTCGTTACCAGTACCTCAGTATCGAATATACAATACTATCAATTCATACATTCAAGCTTTATGTTTAGCCGCAAATTACTATTACACTTAGCGTACAGTGATACAATTGTTGAAAAGCTAATTGCTCTGCTCTAGAAATGTGCAAATTCATTGATATTTGCTCGAAAGTATTAATCATAAAACAGCCTGCAACCTAATGCGTTCGATGATGACGATGATGATGATGATGATGATAGTAATAATAATATTGTTGGCTTGACTACGTCGAGTCCTCGGCTGCGCAGGTATTATCTCATTAAGGACTCAAAGTGACAAATATCACCGGTAGAAAATCTTCAGTAGGACATGTCCAGCGCCAAATTATCCACGACAATCCATAATTTGGCCCTTATGAATGTAGTGGGGATGAGGTGCGAGGGTGCGAGAGAAAATTTGCCTCGGCGCAGTGGTTGTGCTGGCGCCGTCCTCCTCCGACTCGAGCAGGGCGACGCCTGCGCGCGAGGGTGAGACACGAGGCTGCCTGCCGGACTGAGACAGACATAGGCATAGAGACAGATAGCTAGATAGATCGGAGCAGCGAGAGAGGGCGTGGGAGAGGGGGGAGGGGGGAGGAGGGAATTGTGTGCGCGCGCGCGCGCGCGCGGGTGTATTTGGTGTAAATCGAGGAGGTAGTGATAGGACGAGGGACGGCAGGGATCGGTGGTCCTCAGCCTCGCTCGCCCTCCCGGTTATTAGCCAGAGGTGAATAATAAAGTCAGTAGTTGTTGAGGCGGTAGCGTAGTGTGGCAGAGGTAGCAAGTAGGAGCGGCAGAGGAGCGTATTGGAGTCGCAGCCCTTGGTCCCCCTTCCGGTGGCGCGCGCTACTCCACTTTTTCTACTGATTCGAGGTTTGAGGGACGGGTTGCCGAGGGGGTCGCAGGTATACCTTGCGGGGAGTTGTACGGCGCACGCGGTCGCAGTTATTGATTTGAGCGAGTGACTCGGGCACCGAAGAGGAGGACGAGGACGTCGAGGCGAGCCTCCGCCAGAGTCGATACGCGGATTTGTGCGGCTGCCTCTGTTCCGGAGGATTGAGGGGTAAGGCACGCGGATCCTGGATCTTTTCGTTGCTTTATATCTGCCGAGAGGAGGACACCCACTCTCTCTCTCTCTCTCTCTCTCTCTCTCTCTGCTAAATTAGTAATTTTTGGACGTCGTGGCTATTCTTTGGTTTAGTTCGCGCGCTGTTTCCTCCTTAAATCATTGATGAATGAGCTTTCGGTGCAACTTGTAACCTTTCGCCGATGAACCAAACAGTTATAATAAGCGGTGACAGACAGACTGATAAAAGGAATAGGCATTATTAATATGACGAGCCTATTAATTGTGTTAAAATGTCTTTGCATTGTAACGGACTGTTGTTACCCAATCAATATTGGTAAATCATTTGAATTTTCTTTCGACTAATACTACATAACGGCCAATATATATAAAAATTCGAAAGCGTCTTCAAACAGAAATTTTACAAAAATTTTATAAAACGCTAGATGTGTCGAAGTATAAAACTCGAGAATTAGATCATTATAATTAGCTAACCTAAGAGGTTAAATAAATAAAAATGTTGTAATTCGATATATTAATATTAGGATTATAAATAATTTTGTAAATAATTTTAAGATCATTATAAAATATTTTTAAATGAATAAATGATCATAAACTAACTGCATCTTTAAAAAGTGTTCCAAATACCTAAATCAAATACGAAAAATCAAATGTTGTTTTTCAAATTGTACCTATTTTGATATATTTTTCTTTGTAGTTTAATTAAATGAGTACAAGTATTTAAATAATTAAAAGTTATATATGTGTGTGTGTGTGTCTTTACAAGTTACAAATTATATATAAATAAGTTATATTTAGATGCTGTTTCGGCCAAGTTTTAATTATGTTATATGAAACATAAATATTTAATTTTTCCATCAAAATATTAATAAGTTTTTTTAACGCCTACATTTTCTTTTCAATATATACATTAAATATATTAGATATAAATATCATTTATTATTGTATCTAAAATTGATATTCTCTTATTCTCAATGATAAATAATTGTTCTATTGAAAAAATAAATTGTCATTAATTACAATATGCAAGAAAAATGTTTTCAACTAATTTCAAAATCGAACAGTGAATTTTTTAATATTTCAATAATCACTTTTAAATATGAAAATTAATTCAAGCAAATATATTATCAAATTTAAAGCAACCTTGAATTTATCTATATAAATAAATGAATGCTCGCAGAAAAATTTTTTTTCTTCCAATGGGGCTTTTACAATTTATCAAAAGGTTTTAATTAAAAATCGGACATATTAATGATATTATTGAAAATTAATAAAAAATATTATTTACGTATGTTAATAAAAATTTTAAATTTTAATTTAATATTTAATCTGAAAATTACATTGAATAAATTCGAATTCGATGGAACTGTCTTCATCTATATTATGTACGTGTATTCATTTTAAATTAAATTATTTCCTCACCTCTTTACATTTCTTTGGAACAGTCAAGGTAAACTTGAGATTTAGCATATTATTATAGAATTTTACGTATTGATTTTTAAACGTACAATATTCTTTAAAGACATTCTGTTAAATACTTACACTCAAAAAGATAATTTTCACAATATAACAATACATTGTAATTATGAAGTATTATTATTTTACCTTAATTTATAAATTTCAATTGCATGTGTGGATAAAAAAAAATTTTAACAATAAAACTAGAAAATATTCGTAAATCGTAATTACTTCTATTAAATTTTAGAATATAAACTGTAATACAAAATATTTGAAACAAGTTATATGAAACGAAAATAATGTTTTCAATCATTTGTTTTGTAATCCATTGTTTTAATGAAAACGACTTTCTTCTTTAAACAATAATATTTTTTTAATTTTAAAATACTGTATAATAGTGCTTGAACCATTATTACAATTAATGAATTATTATTAATGGATTTCATAAATACTAATGACTAATCTGTTATAAAATTGGTTAAACGAACAAATTTATTATTAATTTTTTAAAAACTAATTACACTATTTTCAACTTTTATTTCTAAAAGCTTACGCGGAGGTTTAGAAATTTTATGTTTACACATCATATTTTAAAACAATAGTGAAAATTTAATATATCAAATCTATTTTTCTTTACAAATATCTATTAATTGTAATTACGGGTAATACAAACACTTTTAATTTAAGTTTTAAAATTTATAATTTTTTATATAATCTTTCATTGCATTGATCCGTAGATATTTACTTCTTCAATAATAATAAAAACTTTTAAGTGTACAAAACACGAAATAATTGTCCTTTTCCATTTATACTTTAGTTTTTTTTTTTTTCATTTACTATTTTTTAATTACCAGATAAGTCGAATTTTACACTCGAAACATTTATAAAAACAGAAACAAATTTTAATGTGTTTAAAGGTTAAAAAACGTTTAAAAATTATTTTAATATTGTTATACATTTTAATTATTTAATGTATTATAAAATGAGATCAAATCAATACTGTTTATAATATTATTTGTAATTTATAATTCTACATTACAAAATTATTTAGTACATTATGTAAAGATTGACTCTCTCTCTCTCTCTCTCTCTATCTCTGTCTGTTGAAATTTAATACAATTTATAATTTTAAAAGTAATAGATTCGTCAAATCTAATAATAATTTGAATGTTTTCTGAAATAACTGATTTCAACATTCATTTATGATCCTTTAATAATTTGTATCTTTTACGAATAATTATTTAATTTTTGAATTCAAAAGGTATGTCAGCTTCCACGGTTTTATCGCTGGAATTCTTTCGTGCACAGAATATTTATGAGCAGACACACAATAAACTTCTCTCATTCTACTACATTTCACACCTATTTGTTTACCTCAAAACTGATGTTCTACTCATCATATGCATGCACACATATATATATATATATATATATATATATATATATATATATATAAGAATTAACAATATATTTATCATTAATGAAAATAAATGTTTAAATTCAATTATCATTGGTCGTAATTATTGTTGGTTCTTGAGTAGAGAATCAACAAAATAATTATAAATTCCATACATTAAAATTACTTCATACGAAAAATGCAAAATGTGTTGATGTTATTTATGAAGGCAATATATTTTTTTCCATATTTAAAATTGAATATAGAAAAATTTAGTGAACACTTTAATGAACTTATTTTAAAACACATTAGACATATTTTTCAGATTTGTTTTCCTAATTATGATTCATTATTATTTTTGTTATTTTTTAAAATTAAAACTACTTATTCTAATCGAATACAAATATGCAAATATATATTAATTCTGGAAACTTTATTGTTTAATAATAAAGATAACATTTAGCTATTATAATGGTAATTTGTAAAAAATATTTTGAAAAAGTAGTAAAGTAAAATCTAAAGTATAAAAGATTGGAGACTTCAATTTCTGCGCAATGAAATATAAAAATTCCTCAAAATATGTTTTTCACGTAATTATTATGTGAAACATATAATACAAAATATATATAATACGTTTTATATAAAGAAAAGTTTATTTGTTAATTGAATAATGAGCACATAATAATTTTCATAATTGTTTAATAATTCCTTGAATAAATGCTATTGGAAATAAAAAATATAAAGAAGAAATAATAGTTTCTCAATGAAATAACAATATATAAAATAACAAATATATGTATTTATTGTTGGATAATTGTTCCTTAGAATATATTATATTAATCTATTATATCTATTATAATATTAGAATTAAAAAAAAGTTTAAATAACGATTCAGATACTCAATGCTGAAATTGTAATTCAAAGTTTGAAAATAAAGTAAAGGATGCAGGCATGCAAATATATTTTTTTTCTCTTATCAACGAAAGAATTTTTAAATCTTAATTTATATTGAAACTTGAAAATTCTTTTGCATACGGCTAAAATATTTTCTGACATATTCATTTATAATCGATTACGGGTTTCGCAATATTAGAGAATAATAATTTTGTATAAAATTATCTTATTTCAATGCAATTTAATTCCCTTAATTTAATATGTCGATACAAGTGGGAATAATAGATAATTATTAAAAGGCCTAAATAAATTTTACGTTAATTCACAAAAAGTATGGAAGCTTATTTATTTATAAATATTGAATAATTAGTTGTGAAGACACGAATAAACAGATGCGTATTAATTTTAATATAAAATGGAGAAGTATTTATATAAGTATTTCTATGCAATTAATGTAAAATATTGAAATGTACTTTCAATTTCCAATTAATTGTAAATGAATACAATATAAACAAATTATAATTTAATCGTTGTATTATTATGTAAAGACAATCTGTCAACGCGTCAAATTCGTCAAATTTAGGAAAATCAAATATCACTCCACTAATGAATAAATTAATTTGTTTATTACAGATAAAAATTAGTTTAAAATTTTAAAAAATCACATTCAATATATATATATATATATTTATTGAAATGCATAATCATAGGAATCATGATTTATTTTCAGTTGACACAAGGAGTCGAGGTGTCTGTATTAAAACGAATGAAAAAAAAGTGATTTGGGAAGCCATCGCCCATTTAACTAAAAATACATTGATTTTTGCAACACTGATGCTTAAGCCTGTATTTATGCACAATTCGTTTAATCAGTATAAAACACTTAAATCTGACGGTGTGAATTTTAAATTAAATGATGCAAATTAGCTTTCTTTTATAGTATTCGTGTGAAAATAATTAATTATTTAAATGGCTGTATGCATCAAAGTGGATTTTTGTACAAAATTTTATTAGCGTATAACAGAAGTATAAGAAGAGAAGGAAATGAAATTATTTTGTGTACATCTCGATAGTATGTACATGGAAAAAATTTTAAATAAATATTTGCACCATAATACATTTATATGTTTTAATAAGATACAAAAAACAAAAGTGAAATGAAGTTTAAGTGCATGAAAATTATAAGGGAAAATTCTTCTTTCAGATAGGCGAGCTTTGAAAATCAGCTTAAGCGAGCAACGGAAGTTCTGAGCCGACCAAGCACTGCACAAGAGACTTATTCTCGTCCTTTAGCAAACTTTTTAATTGAATTGCAGATTCACAATGAAGATGGGTCTTTTAAAAACTTTCCTCTACTACTTCCAACTCAGGCAGGGAACAATCCTCATTGCCGTACTGCAGTTGGTACGTTTGTTCACGCTCTGAAAAATAATATTTCAGAACAATTACTGTTGTATTCCCTTGTCTCCCAATAAACTTTTTCAGCTCATATTTTTTTTATGAATTATTTCAGCTTGTTTTTCGTTTGTTTTGTTTGTTTTTTTTCTCTGTCTTCCTTTTCTTCCTCAAATTTCATACCAACAAAACGCGTTAAGTAGCGTAAGTGCAATACGTTTTACGATTGGATAAAATAATTTTGCTCTCGCGAATGTATTTTTTCCCACATTTTCAATAATGCACTCTTAGATAGTTAGGTTGTTTTTCCTCCTTCTTCGTTTATTATTTCTACCAAATGTTTAAAAGTATGAGCACATCACAAGTTGCCAGCTGTAAATCAATTTATAATTTATTGCCACTTAAGAGGCCCTAAACTAGAGAATTTAATCAATTCCGGGGATGTTAACTCTATCATTGCAGATGCTCTCTGGCTACGTTATGATCTTCTTTGTCTTGGGCTTAACGCACGAGGCAGGCATTCAGAATATGATAGCACGAGATACCGAGGATGCGCTGGAGCGCGAGGCTCTCGAGGAAATCACCTCCAAACATATAAACAGCCATCGAATGGAGCTCGCCCACCACAATGTCACTGGTCGGTATAACGAGCAATTAAATGTTGCCAACGTTTATTTGCTCGCTCGATTAATGTCTCGAGGTGCCTTTCTGTTGCAGAGAAAGTTTACTTGATTTATTGCGGATTAGTGGTCGTAATTGTCCACTTTGTTTCAACGCTTTTACTACTCTACGGCGCTCTTATGGTAAAACTCCTCATACTTTCAGCACATATATTACAATATATTACCTTTTTCTCTTCTCTCTATTGGGCAAAAGTTATAAACTTAAACTGCGAGTTGCGTGATTAAAGTGAGAACGAAACACGATTGATACTATTGGCAAACGAATGATTAAAGTAATGAAAAGTATCATCTTTCTCGTTCTGTCTGGATGTTTGAGCTCGTGCAATTTGATTACAAATGAATGTCTACGCTAGCATTACACTTTAAGAAAATATAATTTCTGAAACTATCCTAACGATATAAATTTGAATTTCTAATCGATTTGTTATCAATTTCGTCGATTTATACAATTCATTAATTAATAAATGAAACGTATTTTCCCCAGAACAATCGCTACCTCATGACACCATGGATGATGGGAATGATGACAATAATCGTAGCCTTGATTATATCTCTATTCCTCGTTCAAAAAGATTGCCCATTCATTGCTGTAATTGGCGGAAGGGCTAATATTATTGATCGTAAGTAGAGATCTCTGAAATTGGCAATCCTTTGAATCGATGATCCTGGAACCATCAGCAGATAATTCCTGATAATTCCAGCTGCCACGTTTAAAAACCTTTTTCCAACATGGCACCTACTCCCGACACATTCGAGGCTAATTTTTATTATTACCCCTATTACCCCCATCAAACATTTATTCTCAATTCCACGGGCCTACGGCGTCGCGACGCACCCCCCGCCCTCCCCAACCCAGCCCCGAGCCAGCCCCGAGCATGGCATTGGGCAGCTGCTAAGCGTGAAATGATGCTTTTCAGGCCTCCTCGTGCTGACAGTCGCCCTCGTCTGCTTATACATGTGGCTGGTCGTCTACAGCACTTACCGATACCTGGAAATAAAGAAGGGCGTGATGCACGAGGTGCACACCGTGAACGAGAAGAAGTACACGCGGCCAACCACGGAGAACAAGAAGCCACAGCGCCAGCACGTGGCTCTGCCCCAGCCCTACGACGTCTGAGCGAAGCCAAGGTCGATGCCCAGTCTGGGCAACGTGACAATGGCCCCCAGGAAGCAGACCCGGGTCTCCTATAAGATTTTCCGCCCAGCTGCGAGGCCAACCCTTTCTTTGCCCTAGAAATAACGGACGACCAAACGAGGAGAGGTTATAATGCACCGAGGGAGCTGTGGTTATTAGCCACGAAGCTATTATATTTTTTGTACCCGAATGTCGAGAGGCGAATCGCTACGTATCGTCCCCTCGAATCCCTTCCCAGCAACAAAACAGACTCACAACCTGTCTTTTATCGTAAGGACGCCTCACGATAATGACCGTGACGCCTCCTCGTCCTTGTGTAGGCGAAGATAAAGCGAGGAGAAGGTAGGCTACGCTTTCCAATAATCTAGCTTCCCAACGGAATCTTCGCGGAATCTGACAATTTGCAAAGGAAACCAAGGTTCTTAAGGTCAATGATTTTACTTCTCGCCGTTGCTTTCCTTTACGTTCGCGTGCCGAGCCTCTTGGCGCCCTTTGCCTTGCGTGCATTCCTATGACATCCAAGATCAATTGTCAAATCAGGACCGAGGCAAGACAGCGGGTCGCACGAATCGCCTTTTCCCTCGAGACGAGCCAAGCAGAGTGATGGGACAAATTATTATCACCGACTGCATTACCTTTTGCGGAATCTTCGTGCTCGCTCGCCGACATGAGCGCAACTTTCGCGTTTATTCCCCAATTCCAGTTAAGTAGCATTAGGAGGAGCGAAGGTATCGGCCGACGAAAAGAGGATGATGGTTCGATGTGCGACACGACCAACACGGCACAGCTAACCCAACTACATTGGCAGCGCTGCTCACGACGGACGCAATCTGAAAAATTGGAAAATTGAGGGAAGATTTGGAGGGAATTTTTTAGGGAGGAGATTAGACGAGTTTACTTCGCTTCCCGTACCCTCGACTAGATTTTTAGAAGCCACGCCTCACCTCTCGCTATCGAGCAAAAGTCTCTCATCGATCCTCCTTACCTCCCCCCACCCACCCACCCACCCGCCACCCCCTTTCCCCTCCCCGTCGTGATATTCGTCTTTTCACTTTTGTTTCGACACGAGCCTGACTGAGGCTAACAGGGCTAATCCTCGTTGCGGCTCTTATGTTTCTTTGCAACTTAAATAATGAAGCTCAAATCTAACGTTTATTCGATTGATTCGGACTATTGCGCGAGATGTCATTAGGTCATTAAGCATTGTCACGTTGACTTTTTACATTCGCGAACGCATTCGAATATTCTAATGAAATTTACGTAATTCGTTAGAGGCATTTTAGAATTGCATTTTAAAGCTGCGAGCAACTATTGCCATTTGGCAATTACATTTTTATTTCATAAGTTATTTATGTAATATAACTTTCGTCTTAATAAGCGTACAGTGTCGGTTGACATATTCGTTGTTTAATGAAAAATTTTCTCGAGCTTTAGAGTTTGCTACTATTTCGTATGTTATTGATTATATTGAAGGTTTTCGAGCGTCCAGCTTAATTATTTAAAATTAAATTACGTACTTATTCATAAAGTCAGATCAAACTTTGACAAAATTGTGTAGGACAAATTTTTTTTCACTCCAAACAATGTTAGCGATACAAAAAATGCCAATCAACTTTATTTCAAACCGTTATAAGAAAAAAATTGGACACCGCTACGGTTTCTTCGATATATCAACTACTATTTTATGATATTTTTTAATGTTTTTTTCTTTATCATGTAAAATAATTAAAAGTTAGAATTCGATACGAAGAGATAGAAAGGAAAATAAAAACAAAGTTTTAATTGGCAAAAAATAATCCCAAAAACTGAAGAAAGAAAGTTATTATTTTATTTATGTAAATATATATATTGTGAGCTGTGATTATTTATAATTTGATATTATATGATAAATATATAATTTCGAGTTATAATATTTAAAGGTAAATGAAAACTATTAGTAAAGAATAATAAATGAATTGTTGCGATGATTGTTATAATTTTTTTTGTACGTCCATGTGCTATGTCATGAAACTCTGTCTGCAACATTCTTATAAAAGAAATACGCATGTCAATTAATTTTTTTTAGAACTACGTCAATTGGAATGTATGCTTCAATTGCGTTTATCCACTAATCAAATTATGTTGAATAATTGTTATAATCGACATTATTGCGTTACAAAATCTTACTTATGACCATTGGGGAGCATAGGCGATTTAACTTCAAAATTAATCCCCGAAATTTGAAATAAAATAAACTTTGCTTACACCAATTACACTTCTATATCATATCTATTTTCTTAAAAAAGAATAAATAAATAAATAAATTACCCTTATAATGATAAATGCTGTAGTGTAGTATGACGATTTTTATCAACACATTTTATTCTTGTACTTTAATAGAGTGTCAATCACTCTTTTAGTAAACATTGATAAAAAAAAAGAAATAATAAATACAAATAATTAAATAATTATACTAATTTACTATTATAAAAGTAACAACTCACATTCCAACAATTTTACAACTCATCTGAATTAGATAATTGATTATGAAATTTTAATTTTGAAATTTTAATTTATGAAAATTGTATACAATCTCTGTACTTACTTGAATTAAAATAAATAATAATTTTAACGTTATTTTTCATTAGCTTTTGGATAAATATTTTCAGACATTTTATATCTCGTTACAGTCTGAATTATTTTCGTTTGCACTTTATTTTCTTGATAGAGAGCAATGTATTTATGTTGAAATAATAATACAGTCAAGTTATCTATATTTTATCCGACGTTAGTTATGTTATTAGTGGTAAATAAAATTTTTTACGTGAAAAAATACCAAGTAAATCGAATTTTTTAATAAATAGGAATATAAAGTTTTTTTTAAAAAATTCAATCGACATATCAAAGAAAAAAGTAAAATTTTTATTTCATTCAATTAAATAAATACGATGGGAATAATTCTATAGCAACTAAAGCAAATCATCCTCTTTTCTTTCAAATTCTTTCAAAATTTATACAAAAATGTATTTATAATAAGAACGCCGAATTGTATTGTCACATGAAAATTACACGTCAAATTAAAATAACCACGAAAAATGCAGATGAAATTTTTTAAATATTTTCTAAATGAATTCCTCTTTACTTAAACGATCGCATTTCTATGTGTTAGTTGTGCTTAATATTAAACAAATCTCAAAATATTTTTGAAATCACAATTATGGAAACATGTGCTGCGACTTATTTATCAGAAGGAAATTAAGTTATACGTTAAATAAAACAAGCAAGTATTTGAAAATATTAATGTCAGTCTACAATTATACTTAACCATCGTTGCGATGAAAAGAAAATCATAAAAAACATCATACGGCTTTCTTCCAACTATGACTGTGTTAGTGTCATCGACAGAATTATATATATATATCAACTTCGCTGTATCTTAAACAAATTGCGCCAATGAACTGTATTGTATGACAGTCAACATTCAAACATCAATTATTTATTGTTTATATAAATATGTATTATATATTATAATATATATTTATCGATCTATAATATATCAATATAAAATAAATTTGAGTTTTCATTTCAATACCTGTTTTTAATTTATATGTATTTATTGTTTTTCAAATGAATATTTTGTTTTATTTATAAATAAATGCTATGCATTTTATAATTTTTTTAATTTAATTAATTTAAAATATCATAAAAAGTAATAATTAAAATACAATATTTCCAAATAAACAGTATGATAGGAAATAAATTATAAAATATTTAAGTAACTTTCAATCAACAAATTATTTATATAAAATATTATAGATATCTCAGAAAAAATATTTACTTTACTTGTCATTGTGTATCTATTAAGTTGTTAAAAATAGATTATTTTTAAAATTAGAATTAGATTAGAATTTGCTGATAAAACGAAAGGAAATTCATAAAATAAAACTCATTGGGAATATGTGTAAAGCGTAATTAAGATAATTTTTTTACTAAATGACTTACACTATAATCAAATAAGTAAAATAAATTGCAAGCTTGAAATTGAAAATATCCACCTTATTATTTAATTGATATACTATAAATATATAAACTCTATGATATAATTTTGAAAATTGTATATTCATAATATTGTCGTTATATATTTTTTTAATGTCTATCTTGCGTATTTTCTAAATTGATAAAAATTTTCGAGAAAAAATTTTATGTAAAATTATGTATGAAATTTAATTTAATATTTTAATCCTTTGTACGCTAATGCAATAAACTAATACACAATAACGCATATAACCAGAAATTGTTATATAAATTTAATGTTATAATTGTAAATTTCATCTCTATAGAATTTTAATTTGTTAAATAAGTTAGTATATTTTTTACATGAGTAATTTTTTTTATCGCAAAAATTAAAATGACATTTATTTATATATTTAATTAGGTAAAATATTGAAAGAACGTACGTTTTAAAAATCATACATAAATATAGATAATCACTTGCATTTTTTCATTTTACAATTTCACAAAAAAAAATTTCCAAATAAAATATAATATCTTAATAATAAATATAATACTAGAAGATTGTATAGTTTAGAAAGAAAACTTGGTTATTTATGCTTATTTAATATATTGGACAAAGTCATTTTAAAATCTTTAAAAATCTACTAAGCCTTTTTAATAAAGTTTAATTAGACTTAAAATTATAATGGGATAATTTAATATAAAATGTTTGTACTTATTCTCTGTAGAAGCGTTCACTTATTTTTAGAATTCAGGTGTGTCGCTATAATGAAAATATACTTTTATCTAATTTTATCATTTATTGACATTTCATAAAAATTAATACAGAATTTTAATTTAATTTGTAACAATCTGAAATAGATGTGTCGTGAAGGTAATGATAAAATAATTTCCAGAACATTTAAATAAATAAAAATCAAATAAAATAACTTCTAAATCAAGCTTGTATCAACCTTGTGAATCAACCATTTATTCATATCATAATCTTAATCTTTTTGGTTATTTTACGCATTGAAAAGGAATGAAACATTTGAAAAATCTATTAAAAACTATATAATCATAGCAATATATTATTACAATAATAAAGCGACAAACTTTAGTAATTTTCGTAAACATCATCTGTTAAAAGAGAGAGAAAATCAATAGTTAAAAATGAAAATAAAGGCGTTTTATTGCACCGAAAAGCTATAAAAGAGTTACGAGGACAAAATTGAAGTTGAATGTCCAACTGACAAATGAAAATATTTCATTTAATTTCAATTTAACATGTGTAATGCAAGCCAAATACCTTTAAATTATATACAAATTCACTTTATATAATTATAAACTATCAATCAATAGCAAATTCAATAATAGCTACAAATGGATTATTTTCTTCTCCAATCAGATATAGAATAACTTACTTTCGACTCTAATATAATACAGGTAACCCAGGCTTATAATAGTTTTATTTTTAAACGCTGGCAGTAAAATTAACGTCAACAGTCTTTTCTTTCGTATTATAAAATTGTATAAATATGTATTATCTCCTATATAGGAAATATTATAATATTCTTATCAACAAGTACTTATACATAACAAATATACGTAGACTAGAATTTTCATCTTACAGGTGTTCGCCCAATAACCAATCCAAATTTTAATATTCAGTATTTCACTTTTTACGAGATAACGTTACCTAATTTTATTTTAATTTAAAATTTCGTATAAGCAATACTTAAAATTACGTTAACAATTTTTATTTGCTCAATAGTCGCTTTAATGTGTTACCTTATGTTCTCCAATAATTGACCATTGAACCAACAGGATTTAAAAAATCAGCCACGTTAACATTTCATGTTTTAAATGTAATATAATTTATACACACAGTATCAATCCATTTTCATAATCATCAATAAATGTTAAATATTTTCATTAATTAAGACCTAAGTTGACGTTAATTTTATCTCGTATACATTTATATCGATTGACAAATTTTCATATAAACTCGCTATTGCCGTGTTAAACAAATGATATCATTACTTGTTTTATATACAAGAATTACTCTCTCCTGTTTCATAATTATCAATAACATCTCGGTTAATTGGTATAAACGCTTATACTGATAGCGAATTTATTTCAACCCTCGAAATGTCTTACGATCATTGTTAAACGTTTCTCGTTCGTCAAGACCATTCTTAATGCTTGGCAGCGATAAAACTTATGTAAATATTTTTTCTTCCCCTCTTCGTTTTCTTCCTCTTCATCGTGAAAGTCGCTTTTAAACAATTTTTCTTAACATAACTGCGTACATAACTATAAGTATAACAAATAATGGCCCCCGAAGCAAGCGAGCCATAGCTACAAAACATAACGATCACAGTTTTACACAGGGAATGAAGTCTTTGGCTCCACTTAATTAAGGATTCTTAGGCGAGTCACAATTTGTCGTCGGTCATCTCCAGGAATTGCGCGTAAAAGTCCCTCGTGCACTCGCCCTTATTGTTAAATATGAACCTATAATAGCTACCATCGGCGCATACAACTGTGAACAAATTAAAAATAACTCGTCTAAAATATACCTTCAATTGTACTATTTCAATCGATTGAATGAATGATTTATTTTTTAATGAATTTTAATATATTCAATCTTGGAAATTTCTTTAAGCAACACATAACTGATCAAAATCTTTTATTACAAATGTTTGAATCGTCAAATGTTTTTAAGGTTTCAGAAATTATTTGCCTATGATCGTATTAGGTTTTATTAATACTTATTTTCATGGCATTTCATTAACTTGAGACAATTACAATGTAAATGTGTATAAAGTGGAAAGGAAATTTAAAAAAAACAGTAATAATAAATTATCAAAAGCATGGATGGACATTGAACAGTTTAATAAGTTTTCACGTTAAAAATAGCAAAATAACATAAACGTAAATTGTAAGAATAAAGATTTGCTTTTCAAATAAAAATCTTAATTCATTTTAAAACTATTGTTTATTGATGTGTGTGTGCGTGTGTGTGCGTGTGTGTGTGCGCGCGTTTAAGAGACTGGCTCTTTAAAACGTATCTTTAACGAGATTGAAAATTAAAGTTACAAAATAAGGTTAAAAGAAGGAAAATATTTGCTGGTGCACAAGTTGCGGGTGATCTATTGAAATATTATCCATTACCTATGATACTGTTATTATCAGTGCCAAATGCGCACATACATTGAGGTCCACCTGGCACTTGGAATTTGCAAAAACTCCAGTTTGAACTAAAGTACTTTGGCAAAAATGTTGCTGAAGCTAAGCTCGATTGTCTATTTAACTTTTGATCCTCCACTGCAAAAACGTGAACCGTTCCATGATCGCTTGCAACGCATAACCACGTAGAATCGTGATTAAAATTAATACTAAAATGATTAATCGATCAATTAATTACTCCATTAACGTATCCATACAAGACTGCATTCGTTTAATGCGAGTGTGATTGTTGTTAACACGTGCTCTCTTACCAATATATATTCGCGTGATTTGCACCTCGCCTTAGTTCATTAATCATATTTCCACTCTGCGAGTCAAATACCCTTATCAAAGTACCTTTTTCCGAGGCTGTCGCCAGTCTAGTACCCTGCAAATTTAAAGATATGCACGATAAGGGTGTTTCGTGTGCTTCTATATTTAGCGGCTGTTTCTCAGTATTGGCCAGATCAATAACTGTAAGAAAATATAAATCATTAGAAAGATTGCATTAAATTGAAGAATCAAGGACATCTTCGATGCAAAGATAAATGAGTGCCAACACTCGCTAAAAGCAAATACCTCATCAATAAATGCTGTGATAATGAATTTTACTTTACCTTGTACGTGTCCATTTTTCCTTCCAGGAAAAGCTAGCAGAGAATTATTACTATTTGGACAAAGGACGCATAAACCTCTTGGATTTGAATTTGTTTCAAAAACATGTAACTGTTGTGGATTTTGAGTGAATGTATAAACTTTTATAACACCTTCTAAAATTATGACTATACGGTCACGTCTTAATTTCACACCTTTTACCGGTGCATTAAACTCTAATGTAATAGCCGGTGATTTTTTTAAATCATCCCATATTATAACTAGGTAAAGGAATATTATTATTAAAAGCTTCCATAAGGAATATATATTTAACGAGGAGTATGAGTGGATGAGAAATTTCTTTAAAAATAAATTACTGTTTACTTACAGAAAATAAATCAATAGAAAAGTTTGTACCTTAATTTATTCTTTTTTTAATAATAACTCTATCTCGTTGTACAGCATGAGAAGAATCATTTTTCAATTATAAATTACAAATCTCTCTCCGTCTCATAGTGCCCCTTCTCCTTCTCTCATTCTCTCTCCTCTTTCACAATTCAATAAAATCCATACGAATTACCTCTATTTGTCGGATACATTGGATTAGTTCCTCCACCAATGAACGCTAAATAATTACACCTGAAGAGCATCTCAACGTAGCCTAAGCCACCCTCCCTAAAATCATGTCTTTCCTTCTCCTTAAGTGGGTCGCAGTTGTAAACTCTATAGCCATTTTCCATTCCGCATGCAAAACATCCTGCACAAATTAAATATTATAATGAATATATTTCTACCCTGATAGCCTTTATCTGTTTACAGAAATTTATCTCATTTCTTACGTTTTTTGTTCAAATAAAAAGGCCTGCAGTACACTTAAACAAGATATATATATATATATATACGTACTCTTATGACCCTCATTCTTTAATTAATCTTGAATTTAATTAGCTTATCAGAATATTTCACTGGTATACGAGTAAAATATATTATAAAGTTCAAAACTTATATTCAACATTCGAGGAAATAGTTTGCCATAAAATTAATAAAATTTCAATAATATTCCTCGGTATGAATGCTCTCTCGATTGTTCATAAAATTTAAAAGTTTTAAAAATTATAAGCAAAAAGAAATCATTCGCTATATATCTAACATGCAAATTGGGTCACGTCAAACAATGCTAAGAGAGGTGATTTTAGCGCAACTTTGATTTTGAAATTGAACAGATTTTAGTTGAATTAATGAAAATATTATTCAAACGAATGCTTAAATTAGCCAATCATTTTGCTATAAATTATTTCTTAAAGAAATATAAACTGCCAGTATATAGGATGGGAGCAGTATGTAAGGAACACGTGGAATGGATTAAGCGAGACAATGTCCAATATTCTCACTTATATAAAAACGATTGATATTCTTGTAAACAACAAGATTATTATAGAGACAGAGAGCTGTAGATATAGGCATCGGGTAGATATATATAAAACTTGCTGAGGTTAGCTCATGAGAGATGAGACTGTGAAGTAACTGTCATTCATAATGCCAGTAATAATCAACAGCGAGTTTCATCCACCGGCTGGCCAATAAAAATCAAGCCAATTCCATGCCAATGAACGGAACGATCGGGGGCAATAAAAATAAAAAACAGGAGTGGCTTATGGAAGGAATGAAGGAGCCTTGAACGAGCACCTCGGAAGCCGAGGCAGGGAGAACGAGTTGGGCCAATAGACTATGAGTGAGCAAAGTGTCACGTACCTTGATCTTGATTAAAGCCGGCATAGAGTAGGCCGTTGCCATTGGGATTATTGCTCGCGGTGAGATTCATGACGCTTATTGTTGTGGAAAGAAGGAGAAGAGGAAAATCCGTTGGAGAAAGAGCGGCTCAGCCGGAGCCCCCTCGCATATCGCTGATCTATGCTTCGGCAGCGAGAGGCTTATTTCCTTTATAAATCCGCGGGGAGAAGCCGCCTCTGAGATCGCGTATGTTGTTCCATTACTCGTGTCCCAAGACCTTTGGTTGCCTCGTCGTTAGCGCGCAGTCTCAGACTCGGCCTCAACCTTATCAGCAGCAGCAGCAGCAGCAGCAGCAGCAGCAGCAGCAGCAGCAGCGGCGGCCCAACAGTAATAACAGAAAACAGCACCAGCAATGGCAATAATAATAGCACCAACAGCGATTTTTCCCAGTCAGCTGATAGCTACGACCGCGACGCTTGGCAGTCGCACACACACACACCCGGACACACCACACGGACGAAGGCGCGCGCGCTCGCGCGGCCGCTAATTCGTGACCGCTAGATGCTACTTGTTGTCCGGCTTGGAGTTCTCGTGTATAATGTTGTGCTGCATTGTGCTGCCTACTTTTTCTTCCTCCATTTTCATTGGCGTGGTGGTGGTGACTGCGAGTGTGTTCCGTTCGCCGAGGTGCTGACCCCAGTCCACCGACCACCTGAAGCTAAAGAGACTTTAGCCTTTGGCATTTAAATGCCAAGGCTATTGGCTAAGGCTAATTTTCGAGGCGCATAAATAAAACAAATTGTATTGGGCAATTGAAACAATTGGCCAAGCTAATTTCGGCTAATTCATTTCTATTATTAAGTGTGCCTTTATTTAAATATAAATGCGTGTGGAGTGGTATTGTTGCAGATTATTATTATTAAGAGGTGGCACTTTCAAAGCTAAATTTATTTATCTTATTCGACTAATCGAAATTTCAATAAACTATTGCTTTTAGGTTTTAAACTTTAATTTTTTAATGTTGGATGCCTCAATTTTATCGTTAAGCGCGGCTCTATTGGATATATTTAATATTGCGAACTCGCACGAAGCTTCGAATGGAATTAAGTTGACGAATTAATTTTACCACAAGGTATGTAGCAATATTCTTGATCCAGTATCGTAATAATCATTTTCTGATAAATTAACGTGTACTGAGTCACTTAATATTAACTTGAATTGGAAAAGGAAAAAAAATTGCTACTAAACTGCTCACTTAACCTATAAATATTTTTTATTGTCAATAAAATTATATTTAATAATATAATTGTATAAGATTCTTGTTCATTTTAACATTATGTATAAATCGAAATAGAAAATAATATAATATTCGTTATATGTTTCGTTCACTGTCTTTTTTTTGTTAAAGTATTACAGATTCACGCGAAGGAGGTTAATAGTTAAATATTTGTATATGCTCGGCTTGTTATTAAACTTTAATCATCTATGGAAAATAATGTAAAATATCTTAATTATTTTATATTATGCTCAAATAAAATACATTGTATTCAGATATAATTATTAAATGTATTTCATTTTAAATATCGTTGAACAATTAAAAGATACAAATTCGTGTATAATATAGACTTTTATGTTAAATTTATAGAAATTTTGTGCAATTGCGTCAATAAAGTTATTTCATAATATTTGCAGGTAGTCGGAGGGCCTAAAATATCACAATGATTGTAAGAAGATATCTTCATATCTTTCCACGCCTATTGTACGAAAAACCCACGAATTTAAAGAACAAAAAGCTTAGTTCGCAAAAGTGGATAGTACGTCAATTGAAAGATCCGTACGTAGAAATGGCGAAGCAAGAGAAATATCGATGCCGTAGTGCTTTCAAGCTACTCGAAATAAATAAAAGGTTCAATATTTTACAGCCTGGTTTTAACGTAGTTGATTGTGGCGCAGCTCCAGGAAGTTGGACTCAAGTGGCTATTAAATTAACAAATGCGGATGAAAAAATGATCGATCAGCGAGCAGGAAAAGTCATTGCAATTGACATTTTACCCATTTATGATTTAGAAGGAGCAACGGTTTTTGGAAATTTAGATTTTACAACCAACGAAGCTTTTGCAGTAGTAAAAGATTGTTTAAAGCCAAAATTTGCTGATGTTGTGATGTCGGATATGGCTCCGAACGCCACTGGTGTGAAAGAACTAGATCACGAAAACATTATTAAGCTTGCGTATTCAGCATTTAAGTTTGCGATTTTATCGAGCACCTATGATGGCACGTTAATTGTCAAAGTATGGGATGGTAGTGCATCGCTTGGTTTGGAAAAGGATATAGAAAAGTTTTATAAAAATGTGAAGATAATAAAACCTATGGCATCGAGGAATGAATCGTCGGAAAAGTTTATTCTTGCACGTGGCTTTAAAGGACTTAGCCCACTTTAATCGTTCAATCATTAAATGATTAATTAATTTGTTATTTTCACATATTGTAAATATAGTTATTTCTTAAAATATTAATATTAAACTTTTATTTATTCAAAAATTGTGTTCAATCATTATACTAAATTGACACGTGTATTTCTTTTATTTCTCGTCTCTTTTAAACGGATAATTTTAAAACAACATGTAAATATTTTTAAATGTTCACTCTGCCATATTACAATGCTTAAATGTGTATTTTATTTGTACAATTAATTAATGTGAATTACAAATTAACTTTTTTAGCTTTTCATTCGATATTCAGTAGAATGCTATGCATTTTAAGTTTAATAAGTCTTATAATACTCGTGAAATGTTGTCCGCTGATTAAAAAAATTCATGTATTCTCATAATATATACTTTTCTTTATTTTCGTTACAATATAATCTTCAAAGGCAATTTTGACTTTATATAATATGATAGTAGAATTTTAATTTTTGTCAAGTAAATCATCGGTAATAATAACTAACAAAATTACATATTTAAATATTTTCATGAAAAGTACGGTAAAAAAAAAAAGAGAAAAAAAAAACAATGAATATTTGTTAAAATTATGTACATAATTTGTGTATAATATAAGTTTTAAATTACTCAATAACTTAGCAGTTTACAATTTCAAATTTATATAATAATTAAAAATGTATGAATGTGCTGTTAGTAACAAAAACTTAATTATACGAAATAAAATTATAAATTCTAGTCTATCACTTGTCAAAGTACATCACTACATATTATTAAACATTTTATTTAAATGAGATTTTCTTACAACAATTAATATTTAATAAAATTATCGAAATACTATTGCTTGTATTTGTGCTGTTATTAAGTCATTAATAATAATACGAATAAAATGTTTAAAAGATGACCTGCAGATTTCATTGATAAAATAGAGTAATAATTTATATGAAAAACAAATTATAAAAATTGTTCTTTTAAATTTTCATTTGTTTATTTTTCTTCGACGCAACTCAACGTACATTTAATAAATAGAAGCAATTTAATGTATATTTTTTAACATATATATATTTAACAAAATCAATTTATGCTTTATTTATAAAAGTAACCAATTTTATTCCTATTAATAGGGGCAAATGCATTTACAATTCTCTCCGTGTCAAACGTAAAATGTCAATTACGATTGTTGAAAATATTATGAACAATTATGCTTATTAGTTATGTTTTTTTCTTTTTATTTGTATGGGAATGCTCGATAATTCATTTTTATTAACCATAGCTTATAATAAAATGAAAGTCTAGTAAATGGCTTGCTTCAGCCTACACTATTGTTTATATGCATATGTATATATGTATATGTATATATATATATGTATATATGCATATGCATATGTATATATACACACACAAAAATCGAATGATACACGTATTTAATGATAAATTTAGCATCTAAAATAAAATTTATATTATGATTTGCATTAAGAAAAACAACGCACAATTACGCAATATACATCAATATATATTTTGCTATAAATAATACAATAATGTTTAATACAGTTACATTTAATACATCTTTATGATAGAGTTAACACTTACGTCGTTACACCTGTGTATATACAATCTGCGCTTATATAATTTTTCTTTTCTCTATGGTTTACAATAAAATTAGTTAATATTTACACGAATGGATAACATTCACACGTTGATACATTACACAGCACATCGAGAGAGAAAAAAAATGAAATATAAAGAGATGCAGAGTACACGCTACTGGCCGCAATGTCAATTATTAAATAATCAATCGCACCTCTCGCTCGTGCGTATGCCTGCATATACTGATTCGCCTTCCTCGTTGCCCATTACACTCGGAATGTCCCAATTATGGACCACGCAGCCTCTTAATTGCACGCGCCGAGCTTATTAATAATCCATTTATATTATCTGTGAGACTGTGTGAGAATGAGCGGAAGTGCGAGAATGCGTATGAATTTGTCGACGCCGAGCAAATTTTAATGGGCTCTCTTCTCCCTTTATTATTGCTCACACACATTTCCAAACGACATCTCAAATAAACTATGTACAATTTTTTAGAATTCTCGCCCCCTGATAAACAATTTATAATTACTGAGTAATTTGTTGCTCGGTGGAGCAATTTGTGACTTATTTCATTTAAGACTCATCGTAAGTACACGAGCAATTAAAATTCATAACCATTAGGGACAGTTGCATGGCCAATAATTAGCACAGCTACACTTCAAATCTTCAAATTTGAGATTACGCGTGTAATTTCGTGATTCAGGCTTCGTTGCGTTCTGTGTTTTCCTCTCGCTTTTCTTTGCTGAAAATTCCAGGCGACAGTGAAATTCTTCGCGCCTGCATCGCTGTTCTCGTGACTGGCTTCGCTTTCTCGAATCTAACAAATCAATTTTCCTTTACTAAATAGCTTCTTCGCCTTTCTATCTCCCTCTCAACTTAACAACACTTTTAAATGCTTCTGTTTCGCTTATATAACAAAATGGATTAATCGACGTCGTCCATCGACTTTCATTCTTATCTTTCGTTCATCTTCCATATATGTTTTTTTTTGCTTTTTTCTTTTTTTTCATTGAGTATCGTAATTATTATGCGAGTGTAAAAAAAAAGTGCGTCGTCACACTTTAAAGTCACGACATTATAATAATACGTTTGACTAATCTCAAATCGGTTTCATTATACTTTAATTTCTTATAATATTTCTATACGTTTAATAGACAACAATTTTTTTAATGCAAAAATTGGGTGAGGAAAGACACACATACAAGATTCGATTTCTATAAAGAGTAACAATATTTCGATGTTACCACACAACAGCGATATGACTTTCATTTATTAATAATAAACGTTGATGACATATTTCACATATATATATATATATATATATATATGTATATATATGTATTATATATTACAATTCGGAAGAACAATCATTCGTTTGCGCATTAGCTTGCGAATTCTAAAATACGTCGAGGGAAAAACGTCCTCTAGAAACGAGCGTCGGTATTACGAAATGCGCGTTGGAAAAACTATTTTCTCTTATCTTTCGATAATAGGGCCATAAATGCTAATCAAATGTCTCGGTGACGACAAAATTTTGAATTTTTCAAAGCTGGTAAAACTCATCCACGCGTGCTTCTAAAGAACGCTATTTCTCCGACTGGAAAAGAATCTTTCGCGCAAATAGTTAATCTATCTGAAAGATTTTCATTTAAAAAGTTTCGCTTACTCGAGTTACACGATCAGTCTGTCGTAGCATACAGTACTCCGTATAAATCTTTTTGCTTACATTTTTTACGCCGATAATGAATGATAAGTAAAGGCTTCTGTTAAGTTTGCTGTTGGAAGTCTCTTGTATTTTCATAAATGGTGAGCTATTGAGATTCCGCATTTTGCGAAAGAAAATTGCGATTTCGTTGAGAAGAAATTCTTTTTTCAAGTAATTTACCGAGTGATTGAAAATACCCTATTACACGGATACATTACTTGCAAGTAACGCATGAAATAATCGATAAATACGTCACTCATTACTTTCTCCGACTAATTTATTAACAATGCAAAATTTCGAGCTTCCATGATTGTCGGCCATTTCTCAATACGAGAAACAAGTATATTGTGCGTATGTGCTCAAAGTACTTTCTTTCATAGGCGACGTAGAAAAGAAATGTCATGCCTCATCTTCTTTCAAGATGTAGGAGGGTATTTAGGCCACAATTCTCACCACCGTAAGAATTTTTAATTACACATCCTTTTAGCCTATATGTATATTCTTTAAAAACAGAAAGCCGTCCATAATCATCAACTTGTTGCGTGAAAAATGAAGCAAATATCGAAGCCGAAGCTTTCAAAAACTTTTCCCAAGCTTTCATTGTCCAATGCCTGTTTACGGCGAAAAGGACTGCAAAAATAATCGTTGAGGATTTAGCTTCGACATTATAACGTGAATCTCCGGAAAAATTTACGGCCGAGCTCCCGCCAATAATTAACTCCCTATCATAGATTTAGGCAATCTAACATTATACATACATTCCAATAAACATTCGCATAATTCGACAATGACGTATTTACACATGCACAAAGCTTTGCTCACAAAGCTTACGCTAAATAATAATAATAAATCGTATAACGTTAAAAAGCGCAAAAATCATTCCCATTATACGCGTCGATTTTACGCTCTCGCACTCTCTCTCTCTCTCTCTCCCTGTGCGTCTCTGTGTCTGTATGCGCGAGTTTGGGTGGATGGAGAGCGCGCGTATTTACGCACATACGCAACTCGTATTGCGCAACCGGGCGCGTAAGTGGCCGACAACCTTTCGACTTGGAGATACTTTCCTCGCATGTGCGTGCGCGCGCTTTCTCCGCGAGTGCGCCGCGAATAAATCATCGCCTTTTCGAACTCTAATCGCAACGTGAGTGATACAACGTGACGCTCCGCTGCAGCTCGGAAAATATTGTCGAGAGAGAGAGAGAGAGTAGAGAAGAGTCGATAAGAAGAGAGAACCGGTCCACTTCATTGAAGGTCGAGCTAAAAAAAGTAGCAACGGATAGGAGATAGAGAAAGAGAGAGTGAGAGATATTCTTCTTTGCCTCCTCCTCGTGTTCGTCGCTCCCTCCTTTCGCCTACTCATCCTACTTTTTCTCACTCTTCTCGAATGGGGGAAAAAGGAACGTTTGTAGAAGTGCGAATTAATCGGCGGATGACTGGGAAAATTCATTGTGCTCTCTCCGTTGTAATTACGTATTTTACTCTTAGAAAAAACGTCGCTTAAGTTAACACATTCAAAACTATGTAACGGACTCTTTTTACTGCGGCAGAGAAATTCTTTGCGCAGTTGAATCGATCGATATTCACTATATATTATGATTGTACACGAGTGGCAGTTTTATCTTATATGAGAGAGTGACGAGTGCGGCAATTTCGTTTTAAACAATGAAATTGAAGAAGATTTCTCAAAAAGTCGTGAAAACCAAAGTTACTCCTAAGTTTTTGCCGCTTGCGAGACTTTCGCGAGACGCTGAAGGAAGACTTTACGTTACTCCAATGACAATAGTCCCCGCTAATTTAGCACATTTTAACATTGAAATCATAAAACACTAGAGCTGTCCACGGGAATTGCAGAGAAAATCGCATCTTTACGTGGAAATTCCTCGTCAATTCGTCGAGTTTCCCAAGTGCAACTCTCTCTCTCCCACCGAACTCCTGGGGAACATCTTCACTGACAATTGGCCTGAGCGAGTGAGCTTCTTCTCTTCGCGCAAAGAGCGGAAAAGAGCGGACTTTATGCTTAAAACGCCCTCCTTCGTATGCTTATTTGGCACAGATCTGCATTAAATCGCATCCCTCTCTCTCTCTCTCTCTCTATCTTCGTGTTCGCGCGAGGAGAACAATACGAGTCGGCCTTTAATCGCCGTGGGCCGATTGGCCAAGTTGCTGAGCTAATAGCCTGTTGACGTCGTGGGATGACATTTCCTTGTAGTGATTGCTTTTCCGGCCGGGGCGCGTCGTGGCCGAGGAGTATCTGAGGCCCGATCGATGCCCGTCCTCGGGACCCCCGATGGGCTCATTGTGCGAGCCATGACTCGTCGTCGGATAGAACGTGAGATCTCTAACGAGCGGCATTCTCGCCCAGAATCTCAATAGCATGGGCTTTTGCTTCTGCTGACGCTGGTTGGCGGTGCTCGAGCTCCCTTGGGTTTGCTGCTGGGACTGCTGCTGCTGCTGCTGTTGGCGATCCACGCGCATGCCCGAGGATGGTATTCGCCAATGCGTGGACAAGGGCTTCTGGCGGGCAGGGATGGTGCTCTTGGTGCTGGTTGGCGGGCTGTCGATGTACTCGTTGCGCGAATGATAGGGCGAGAGTAGGCGCTCCTTGTAATTGTCCTGATTGTGGATGCTGTTGACCTCGTCGGGTGGGAAGCGGACGTAGTCGTGTCGTTGGGAGAGAGCCTCGGGACTTTGATCTGGGAAGCGGACGAACGAGTCCTCGCTGTTTTGGCTGGGCATTCGTCTCAAGCTCATGGCCGATTGCCTTGACGACTCGGCCATTTGATCCTTGAAGTCCGATGGGATGTTGCCGTCGTTCTTGAAAAGAATTGGATCCTCGTTGCCTATCGTGGATGGCTTGTCGGGCCTCCGAGCCCCTGAATTATATCGATGGACATTCGCAACTGGAGTATATTCAGTATTCCTCGAGGCCACCTCCTCCTCCTCCAATTGTTCCACTGCAATTGGAGTGCCCGCGACTCTGGCCGGATGCGTTGGTCTTTTATTACCGTAACTGGTTGTTATGCTGTGACTACCCTGCGTCGAAAAGATTATTTTGGGCTCCGTCGTGACGTCCCGCTCAACATCCAACAATTTCTTAAAGTCCGTTTTATCGTCGCCTTCTGTATACCTTATGTTTGATTGCGTATTATTTGTTCGAATAGCAGCAGTAGCAGTAGCAGCAGCATCGAGTAAATCGTCGTTTGTTAATTGTTTCGAGGCAAGTGTCGTTGTTTCTTCAACATTGGATTCGTCTGTAACGATCGTAGTTGGCATTTCAGTCGCTTGAGTAGTAATCGCGTCGTCCTTCGTATAATCGAGTGAATCGGTATTTGCTGTGATATCGGCAGTATCGTACGAATCTTGAATATTAGTTGAGGGCAATGTCGGCATTGGCGTTGTCTCCGCCATTAATGTCGGCGTCGGAGTCTCTACATCTACTACGGTCGTCTTATATTGTTGGTTAAACTTATTGCGAATAATATTTCGATTCTTGTGTGACATCATCATCCCAGCTTCTCCGGGTCTTAAAAGCTCGTCCTCGCTCTCCTCAAAATCGCTTTGATCCACTTCATCCGTTGCGTCGTCGTAGCTATCACGATCCTCGGTTTCCTGCTCCGTTTGACTCTCCTCGTCCGTATATACAGTTTCATCTGCCGGCGTCTCCTCCGCGTAAGTCTTCTCTGTATTCCCGATTGTACTGTCAATGGAGTCGGGAGCTGCTTGCGTGACCAAAGGAACGACCGTGTGAATCGTCGTGTCGGATTCGGATTTCGTCTCGTCCAGCTCCGTTGGCGTGGGGCTTGTGTTCCCGATCTCGTCGGATTCGCGATCGAGCGGCGCCTCCTCGAAAGTCGGCGCCCTCGGCAATTCTGACTGAGTCGACGACGCGAGATAAGGCGAGAGGGTCGGCGATAATAGCAGCACCACCGTAGGCGACGAATCATCCGATGCGTTTGGTCCACTGGTATTCTTATGAGATTGCTGTCGAGTGGAGGTGGTCCTCGTTTCTTCAAACTCATCCGATTTATTGAACGCGGGCTGCGGGCTTATTGGTATTTTGTAGTCAACGACAGCTGGAAAAGTATCGTTCGTCTCATCGAGGAACTCGGCCACCGGTATCACTTGGCCATTATTGTGCGTAGGATCCTCCTTGGGGGCCGAATAAGTTGGATTGCCAAGAAAAAAGCTCGCAGCACCCTCGTCTCTCGTCGGTCCAGCTTCCTCTTTTCTCGTATCGTTGTCGACTTTGTAGATGACCGTAAGCTCAGAATCTCGGCCATCGTTGTGCTTCTGAGCATTCGATTGTTGCAGTAAATCCAATGAGATGGGCGCCCGGTGCTTCGTCACTTCCTGATTAACGTTTGTCCCCAGTTGCTGGGGCTTTGGATGCTGCGGCTGCTGTACCGTTTGCCTATCGGGTGCATTAATTTTCCCTGGCAATAAGATTGGTATATTGATTTGCAGGGGGCCAGTGACCTCTGCCGGCTTCTTTCGATTATTGCCGAATTTGCCGTAGAGGGCGTTCAGACGTTTCAAGAAAAACTGCCTCTGAGCATCTTCGTCGATCTTGATTGGCACGGGCTTGCAAATGCCCTTGCCATCGGACGTGTAACCGTTCGGGCAGGAAATGAGCTCCGGAGCTATGAAGATACTTTTGGGTGTAATTCTGCGCAGTATGTTGGCCGATTCAAGAGCAGACTGGCCGGCGCCTTTGTTCTCCACGAGAAGCCAAGCCTGCCATGCCAGTTCAGAGGGCGAGCCGATCTCTTGGTCCAGAGTCTTGCGTGGCGAGGATGACGAGGATGATAATGAGAAGGCACCAGTGCCGAAACGATCGGCAATAGATTTACAGTAACCAGTCGACGTGACAATCGTGAAAATCGCGAGGCAAAGTCGCCACGAGGTGAGGCCTTGCCTTTGGCATTTGGCGAAGCACGACATTCTGGATTAAAATTTTTTTCGAAACTCTCTGCTTATACAAATGTTTGATTGTAGTGTTGAGGCTGCGTTTCACGCGTCACCTATCCACCGATGAAAGATTTGTCGGTGATGCCTGAAAACATAAATAATAGCTCTCGTTAGTTACATTGTCGATAATAAGCTAAGAAAATTATTGCTCTTAATCTACGAAACAATAGTCGCATAAAAGATTAATTGGCACGGTAACTATTTTATATACAAAATTGTAAATAGTTTATTAAAACAAATTGGTACTTTTTTTCTTGGAGGAAAATTCAGGATAAAGGAACTTCAGGATAGCATATGTGATACACGTAATAGACATGGATTGTATATTTCTATCGAAAAGATCTATTGCACAGAAACTAGAGCTCACAATAAATGTAAATAAAAATCAATTCAGCGTACGATCAAAATATCGCTGAGCATCAGAAAATTGGTAATATCGTGGATGACGATAATATGGCAATTCACGAGTTACGATATCACGTGCCATTTACAAGAAAATACATAAAGCAGAGTCCTCGCAAGAAAATACAGTAGTAAAGAGGAAAGCGCAGTCGTAAATCAGCCGTGCCTGGAATGTAATGTATATATACGGCTTAGGATATCTTATACAAACGAGAGAGAGAGAGAGAGGTAGAAAGTGCTGATCGGTAGGATAAAGAGAGAAAGGCATGGGAAGATGGAGGAATGCAAGAAACGAAATGACAGAAAGAAAGAAAGCAAGAGCCGGTGAAAGGAAGGCCGAGGAAGGGAGCGAGAATGACGGAAAGAGAGAGTTTGCGTTTGTATGTGCGACGGATAATGAAAACAAGGGAGAGAAAGGTATAATACTAATCTTGTAGAAAGCATTCATTTAAAAGCATTAAAGAAATTAGGAAAGAGCTTTTGTTTCTTTTTAGTGGTGAAATAATAGTCTGTTTACTTTCCACGAAGAGCTGGGCCGACATTCAATATATTCGAAACCGTAATTCCTACTTTCGATGAAAACTTTATAATTCCCCTCTAATCAACAAAACATTTTATTCTTTTGGACTTACTTATTCATTCACTGCTATTTACATTTAAGTATATTTACGTATAATTTCATTGGATATTACATTAAAAAACTTTTATAAAGATAGCTTTAAGGCATACTTTAAAAGTTCTTACGATACTTTCACAATATATCTGCAATTCGCTTCAATTTATGTATACAATGAATAATCCAAATACAGAATGCGCATAAATTATAGAAAACTAATTTTGAGATTATTTAACACATTACATCGCGGAACAAACAAGCAATTAACAACAGAAATAGTCCACAATCTGTCAATGTACTTTAGATAAAAGATACATATATCCAATTTCTTTACGAGTACAGTAAATAAATATATATATATGTAATTGTATTTTGGTTTTATTATGGCGTAAATATTAAAAAAGACGATATTAGATAGAAATTTTAGACTCGAATAACGTCTTCAAAATAAAAGTATCTCTTTGCGAGTGATTTAAAAGTCCATAATATCTCATCTTTTTTCCATAGTTTTCGAATTATGTTCTTCATCTGCCATTGGATTTGAATTAAACATATTATTCGTATATTTTAGATATAAATAAATGGTTGAATAGTAAGAAATATTCCCAAAGATTGGTTATTTTGCTGATTAATTTGATTGCGAATCATGGAAGTTCCAAAACACGAACAAAATCGAGTAAACATCTTGCGCAAGTAAATACATTATAATCCAACTGATTATTAATCATTTTTATGCAATAAATATTAATATACAAATTACTTAAACAACATGTATACGTGTCTTATGGTTTACAGGAGCGTATGTAATTTTTACCAAAACTTGTGATTTTTATACAGTTTCTTTTGCAATATTACAAACTAATAATAAAGAGACACCCGTTATCTGCTTCAATAATTATAACAATTGGCAGATAAATTTTTATAATATTTTCAATTTTCACGTGCTCAATATCGCCAAACTATCAAATACATTATTATTATTATACGTTATAGACGAGCGAGGCAACGAAATTGGGTTAAAATGATTAAAAAGTACTGCAAACTATAATTGCTCGTACAAAGTCTTATAATAGTTATGAATAATCATAAGTTTGCCCTATAATGATTTAAAACAATCACTTATGAATACAAACGATGAGCGAATGAAGAAAATAATGATTGAGAAATGGTACATGAAATTCCACATTACAAATGAATAATTTATGAATTTACACGCCACAGGCTACATAATCCAGCAAAAGTTGGCCAGAAAAGCGAGTATTGTTAAATTGCGATTTTGCTTATTATGTTATTATGAACAAATCTTATTATGCCATGCTCTTCTTACCCTTTTACTCATACCCATTACACTCAAATAAACAACAATGGCGGCTCCGGCTATCCATATTCTCTTACATTGGGACAGCGGGATTTAACGAATTGAATCACTCTCGAGGGTTAAGGGAGTCGAAGTAAAGGTTTGACAAATAAAACTTTTGCAAATAATTCATGAATAATTCATAAATGCAAACGCGCACAAAGGACAGCAGACAGTCGGCGCATTAAGCATAATTGGCTGCAGGTAATGTGAATTAAGGCTACTCTGGCATTCACAACGATCACACTGCACCACAACACTTGACTACCGCGCCAATTAACAGGTCCTGTTGGACTGTTCAAAGCCCCGCGCCATTCGTTTGCGAATTCTTAATCAGCCCGAACAAGAGCACCACGCGGCCGGACGCGGCAGCGGCAAATAAACGACCCCCCCCCCGGCCCCAGGAAAAATGAACATCCCGGCCTAAAGAGAAATAAACTTTCTTGTGGCCGCTATCTACCGGGGCAGATCGCTCTTTCCCCTGCGATGGGCTGCGAGTGCGACCTGCCCCCCAAGGACATTAAGCGCAGCTTAATCGGCCGTATTGAAACGTGTTTAAGAGAGGTGGGGGGGCGCGATGGGGGAGGGACGGGAGAGGTTCGCGAGCGAGAGGAGATGTGCGCGCCTGGCGCCTTGGGGAAAATGGCGCGCAGGGAGGACCAAATCTGTACAGAGCGCCCGCAAAGGAGAGAGAGAGCGAGTGAGAGAGCGAGTGAGTGAGAGAGCGAGAGTGAGCGAGGCAAAGCGAGGGAATACGAAGGAGCAGGTAGAAATAGGGAAGGAAAATGGAGACTGTTGGCGACAATGTTGGTAGATCCGTTTAGGGACGACAATTTCGCTTCCCACGGGCTTCCTTCTTCACTTGACAAGTGACTTGAGCCTTTTCCTACGTAAATCCAGACTAAACGATCAAACAATGCATTTCATTCGTCTTTTTATGGAAATGGTTTGACAATGGACCGCCGTTACTAATGATTCGTAGCCAAGGACTGTAGGGCTATTTGTTTCTTACTCTGTTCAACGACAAATTACACCGAGGCCCTTCCTATTTATTTACTTGCAATAGCGTAATTTCTTTATCGCTGCACAATTGCAAGCAAATGATACTAATCGGCAAAGATAAATAAACTATTGCGCTCTTTGGGACTCTAATGAGAATGTTATCGAACAATATATAATTTAGTGCGCTTATATGTATATATTAAGCGGAGGTCAAGAATTTTCCTGCACTCTATATCCTTCTAAACTGCGCAAACGCGTTCGATTAGCAACGACATCGAGGCAACATTTCATCCAGCATTTATCAAACAATTGAGTGCATTTAAGGCAGGCTGCGCTAGAGTTCGTTATAATTTCATTATTTCATGTTGTGCCGGTAAATTATTTCGACGTAACGACGAAAGAATTCAGTGAGCGATGTAACAATCATTCATTTCGCGCAGTTTCAGCTCGTCGGCCACAGCTGAGATGCGCATAAAGTCGAGGGGCAAGAATGGACGATTAGGCTCTCGCATTGTTTAGAGAATGTGGTGTACAAGACAGTTGTCGTTAAACGGCAAAAGGCATCGATTGGGGGTGGGGTTGGGGGTGGGGTTGGGGGTGGGGTTGGGGGTGGGGGGAACTAAGGAAATTATAGAAATATGTAATAACGATGCGAGGCCCGTATAAGAATACAAGAAATAACGCGCGGAATATTAAGTTGTCCAGTAGTATCAGCCCAAGCTTATCTGGCTTTCCAGAGAGACACTCGCTCGAGGATAAAAAATAGTTGTAAATGCGCGTAGCAACTGCCTCTTTCACCGGCCCGAGGAATACGGCGATCGGCCGTATAAATCTAACGGTCGGACTTTTTTTTTTTTCTTTCTCTCTTTTCTTTATACATGTATACCGGATCTGCTGCACTGTGCCGCATCGCACACAATACTGGGTAGCGCGTGTGTGTGCACAGCGTTTATGAATTCAAGCGAAGTATCCATTCCAATTAGATGCGCTCGCGTACGATCGCTGATTGCTTCTATCGCATGCTACAAATGGCGATATAGAATTACATTTGAAAGGCCAGCCGATTGGCTTTATGAACATTTTGGCATTTGATCCTCCATTGTCATTGATACTTCGGTTCTCCTCGATGATTGAATTCTGATTGCCGGCGTTTGAATTATATTTTCTTCCTTACTCGGGGTCGAGTGATATCGATTGTTTGCTTCCTCATCATCGGCAACTGACTTTTCCATCGCTCCCCGCAACTCAACTCTTTATTTACCCAGCAATTAATATTCCCTGTATATTGTTAATATACTTGCAGTCTATGATGAATGTATGCACTTTGCGAAACGGTATTGGAAATTGGTATTATCGTATCGAAAATTAGCTCTTTGAGATGTAGATGCGAAAGCGAGTAAAAAGTTGTTAAGCTACTTATCAATTAATAATTTGTATTTGCATGCATTTGTTAATATTTGTCGATGTAGTTTATTTCACAAGCTGTTTACCACAAAACACACACATATATACATATTTCCATTCAAGACCATTCATTTATCAATAATGTTCATATTATTAATGCTGCCGTGATATCGCTAATAGACGCGATAACTAATTATTAAGAAATATGTTGCAATCCAAAGATGTTTTTTGCTCCTGTGGAATTATAAACTATGTAAGAAAAACGATTGTCACAATGATAAACCTATAATTTAAAGAGTCTTTATCTCATTATTTATTAAACAATTGAGTTAATTCTATGGTTACTTCGTACTCGCTTTCTTAAACTTCCCCTTATTGACAAATATATTTACATAACTATATATTTTCAGGTAAATAAATTGCAGTGTCGGGTTAATCATTGGCATTATGATGAATGCCGTGTGCTCATAAAAGTCTTTCTCATAATATTAATTATGCCTTTGATAAGATTCTCCTTTTAATTATCAAGTGAAATACGTTTGCCTCGCGAAATAAAACACTGACATAACTTGTGCGATGCTTTGATATTTCACAGCAACGATTAGTAAATCTCTGCAATGCAAAAATCTAATTTCTCTTATCGACAGCCTCGCATTTATGAAAAAATCAAAGCGAGTAGTTGCTGGTTACGAAGAAACGTCATATATACAATAAAACCTATCGATAATCGCTATCGTCATCGGCTCTTTTGTGCGGTTTCCTCTATTCAAAGGAATTGCTAAGCGACCAGCCAATCGTGGAATGTCATTTCCTATGTGAATTTTTATGAAGTAAAATTCATACGAAGAATATTTATATAATAATTCTTTAGTCTCAAATGTATACAATACATTCAAATTTTATAATACTTTATACGTAGTTTTTCAATGAAAATGTAACCCAAGTTTTTTAAGTTGCGTGAAAATGATTTATTTCACGATTACTTTATTTATTTGTCATTCGGTTGCAAGAATAATATTATTGAAAATAAATTGACTGTATTTTTCACGTTGAAAACTACTAAATATTACGTTATAAAAATTTTATTGCAAAATAATTTATTGATTTTCACATTTTCGATGAAAGTTAATCTTACTCGATTAGATTAGATCATAATCAGCAATTTTTGTAATAAATATAAGTTCTAATTATTATTTCCCTCGATAAATTTATTACTCGATAAATATTACAGGCGCAGAAAGTTTTCTATATTATATTTAAAGTAAATTTATATACTCATTAGAATTTATCATGAATATAATGATTTGCGTGACATATAAGAATTTCAATGTAGAATATAGTTTAAATAAAGTATTCATTTAGGATTTCAATCTTAGCAACTCATTTTGTGGGTAAGAGAAAGGAAACTATTGTTAAAAGCATTACACATAGCTTCATGATTATTCTATATTATTTACATGTAACATACATATTTTAAAGAATCTGCGAGCTATAAAATAGCACTATGGCCCTCAATATATTTTTCTTATAATATATTAATTGACAATTAATCTCTGCTGAATTATAATAGCAAGTATAATGGACGTAAAGTGTAGAATCACCGTTAGAAAGTAGAACAGATTATATGCTGACAGGCTTAAGCGAATACTTTTCTAATACTTTAAATGTTTGAAAACAAAAAAAATTTTGTTCTTGCGTAATATTATATACATTACATTAATTGCTATTTTCGTTCTACTTTCTATTCGACAAAATTGCCAGTACTTTTCCAAGTCCTTTAAATTAACTTTACATAATTTTTCTCGTTAGATTAAGTGATTCTACACCGATCGACACTATTTCATTAAATCCATGTCAATTTCAAATAAGTTTTTTAGCACGAGTCAGCAGAAAAAACCACGAAAATATAAGAATTGCTCGCATTCAATTTAATATTTCTTTATCGTAAAAGGAATTTCTTGAATAATTGTTCGTTAAACATTGCTTATTGGCCATGAGGGAAGAAGAAGACCCAATTTCTTCTCCATAATTTTAAATTGCTTTACTACTAGATATTTACTTCCATTATATACACAACTCATTAACCATTAACAATCCCCTAAAAAACTTATACTATATTGTAATATTATTAAATTGGCATAGAATTGCCCTCGGATATAATTGGAAAGACTTCGAACTTTGTATGTACTTGGGGCAGAGACAATGTTAATCGCTAATAATCTAAATCAACGTAATCATTGATATTTTATATGCTTTTATCTATCCTACAATTTGCCTCCTTGACTCGTAGCAAAACTAGCGATTATAATGAAAAATTTAATAAGTGTGCGCTGCTTCACACGCACAGGCCACTCGATTATACAAGAGCATTTCTCTCGTGTTAAATCATACGATCTTACGAGTCTGCTTCGATCTTGTTTCCATTTCAATAATAATACACTGCAAGCACTCGTCTTTGTTGATTATTGCATCATTAAAGGAAGGCTCAACTCATCGAAGCAGCATAATACATTGAATAATACATTAAGAGAGCTCGATAATCCCTCCTCGTGCGCAATTAATCGCATCCACTTGGCCTAAAATTATTTCTTCTTAATTGAAAATCTAATACCCAGCTCTCTCTCTCTCTCTCTCTCTCTCTTCCCCCCAAGAAGCAAAGGCGACACGGATACGTGCCAATGGGCGTGAAATCAGGATCGCTGGCGAATTTAGCTGATCGCTGCTGTCCTTACAGCAACGACTCGTTGAAAGAAGACGGCGACGCACCTTCGCCAAATGCCTTCACCTTTGGCTCTTTGCGCACGTTGATCGACGCCGGGGAGAATGGCGGTAAGCTTCTCGCGGATCCTCTCCCTCTCTCTTGTCCTCGCGGATGCCGGCCACGCGTGTCGCACGCGAGTGCCTCGTGCTTCGAGGTCCTTTCGGTGATGAGATCGACGCGCTAAAGCCTCCCTGAATGCTAAAGAGGCCCGGAGCCGAGGCGATTGGGGCGGTGGGGGGGGGGGGGGGGGGGGGGGGGGG
>JAPYYT010000515.1:0-46996 GCA_030522565.1 Ceratosolen corneri
GCAACAGTCAGCCAAACTGGAGCTGAACTAACTAACTCCTGACAAACTACAAGCAACGCTCTCTATGGCGGAATCACTAACTACAAGAAAGCCGGCAACTACTGTCGCACAACTTTCACGCAGCTACAGCGCCTCCTCAGGTACAAGGGCGTTTAACTGTAATCAACTGCCACAACGGGTAACACAAAACTGTCAGCGGACAGCTGACCATTGTACAATGAAGCGCGACGTTCAACATACAATTGACCGCCGCATCAAGCTTCTATCAACGTTCTAAAACAGAAAAGTAATCCCCCTCTTTCAATCAACTGTTAAAGACAACATTACAATGACAACAAAATAATATATTCAAGATAAACTAATTAATATAACAATTAACGACAAATCAGTAATATATTAACTTCACTAATCGCTGTTACTATGGCATTTACAATGTGTAGAAACTTCTCTGGACCTTCTGCTAATAATTTTTCCTTCACTATCTACCTTTCGCTCTGACAAGCGAGAGGAATATTAACAGTCCCGAATCATTTGGTCCTTCGAGCCGGATAGCGATCATTCGATCCTTCGAGCCGGATAGCGAACATTTGGTTCAATGTATGGGATCCCGAACAAAGTGCTTACAAATGCAGTTAATAAAAATGCATACGTTATACAGGAAGCACACAGATGTTCTCAAAATATTCTACAGCAATTAAATAAAATGGCTTAACAACTTCACGAGCTTTGCATGGTGAGCGGTTTTTCACAATCAGACTGGCATTCTACACTTCTGATATAATAAAAGTAAAAATTCCTTTACAGAAAATTGGCAGAAAAGGGATGTATTTGGATGAACAACATTCCACTCTGGATCAATACGAGGAGATTCAGCAGTGAAATTACATGGATTATACGATACTTCTAAATTAGCTATGGCTGCACTAGTATACATCTCTGTCTAAATATAAGTATAAAAACGAAACAAGAGTTTCACTAATGTATTCAAAAATGAAAGTCTGTCTTCTTACAACTGACAACACCAAGACTTGAAATAAACAACATCCTTATTACTCGACACAATTATAAATTATGTTCAACAAACTATAGATATCAACGTGCAATGATATATCATTAATTGATAATTAAAGATTTCACATAATTAAATATATTAACATGATTTTTTGTTTAATACTATTTAAATTAATAACAAGAAAATATAAGTAATGCATGAAGAATAAATATACATACAGATTTCAAGTTATATTGGTATTCGGAATTTAACACAATGTGAAAGCTCTGTCGAAGATGGTAAGGAGGAGAAGCAGATAGTGGAAGGGTAGCAGCAGGTATCGAAATAAAGTCTACGAAAAATGTATATAACTGTAATAACGTTTTATTAAAAGTAATATGCAGTATATAATATTGAAATTTAGTTGTATTTATGTTGAAAGTTTATTATACTACCTTGATACTAAGTTGGAAATTAAAACACCTTGATACTAATTATAATCAAATGTCTTGATATTTGAAGGGAAAATTGTGGTCTGATGAGTAAATAAATCAATGAACTACTTTCCTGTGATTTCGGCGAAGCAGATGATGCGGCGATCAGTTGTAGTTTGAGCGTCGCGTTTCTTTACTGCCACGGTCAGCTGTAAGTTAAGTAAATAAGTGCTGTCTCAGTCACCTCCCGGTGGTTCTGCTATGTAATTCTTCAGCGGTTAATTGGAAATTGAGCACCACGTAGCTGAGGCGATCAATTGTAAGTTGAATGCCACGCAGACTGACTTCTTGATTTTTTACGGACTGTCTGAGTCACCTCCCAGTGACTCTGCTATGTAGTTCTTTGGCGGTCAATTGGAAGTTGAGTACCGTGTAATCGATTATCTGGCGACATCACCCGCTTTCTTGGGGAATATTCATCAGTCAGAATAATGAGAGTAATTCTCAGAGAAACTTAGAAGAAAGACCACCTTACTGCTCGTGCAGTCTACTTTTACTCTTGTCACCGAGCTTTCTTGGGGGTGTTTTCATTGTCCAGATTCTTAAGAGTGGGAAAACAGGAAATTCGTATTTTCTATATATAAAGTATTTTCCATCGATTGCTGTACTGATCGATGAAGAGGGAGCCCTGGACAGGGCCACGTGAGAAGACTGAGATATTGTGTTACTGTTAAAAGGCTGCACTGTAATACTTTGCAATAAGCAAAATTTAAATCTTGCTTGACTTTCCGTGAGACCGGCGCGATTAAATTACAGAGGGTGAAGTAGCGCATGCGATATTTTTGGAATTTTTATAATGGTGTTAATATAACTCTGTTTTAAAATTAAAATAGGGACAGTGAAAAACTCTAATCCTAGGCGGTGTTGTAAATAATGGTTGAGCCATGACCGTAAGGCGACACAGCGTAGGCTCTTGGTCAACATCTGGCAATTAGGTCAACATCTGGTAATCATAAACATGTTAAAACTTCTATCTAATTTCCAAACAATAAAGTGTTATCGCGAGAGGTCCGTAGGCTGTATGGAATCTCGAACTTTTCTCCCGCTATCAACAACGCGCTGCTGATCGCTTTCCTGATGATTTGTGACGGGGAGTACTGTAACTTTGGAAATGGGCTTCGTCAAGGTGGTGGCGGCAGTTTTTAATGTAATTACAAGAGGCCACTTCCATGGATGGAACCGTTTGTCAGTAATGAGAACTAATGAACCAACTTGGATGTTATTTCATTTACGATGCCATTTGAAAATTGCTTGATGGCGGTGTAAATATTGTGATGACCATTCCTTCCACAATTGTTGAAAATTCTGTTGGATGAGTTGCCAGCGGGAGAGTCTACATGAATGACGGCTTTGGTATGGAGGTAATTGGTCCTCCAATTACAAAATGATCTGGTGTACGAACAAAGATGTCTTCGGAGTTATCGTTTAGCGGCTCAATAGGACGCGAATTTAGGATTGCTTCTATTCTTAATAGAAGAGTCCTAAATTCCTCCATCGTGAGTAACGTTTTTTTGATTGTGCATTTCAGGTGAGATTCAATTTTCAAGTAAAGTATAAAACGTCTTGAAAAACAGGAAATATCTATATTGTCTAAAATGGTCAGGAAAGGAGAATAGAATTGTGTCATTAAAATTATATGTAAAATTAATTTACTACTGTGTAGAAATTTATGCAGCTTATCATATGGGTAGTATAAATAAATATATAAATATACAAATTGATGTTCAAATAATAGTAGTATTTAATAATTTCTTCGTTAGCTGCAACAATATACTCGATGTAAGCAGTTTGGCGTGAATAAAATTTAGAAATATATGCTTATTTAAGAAGAAAATATTTTGAATACCATAGAAATAATGAAAATAAAAAATTAAAAATAAACAAAAAATCTTTGTGCTGAAATATTACAGGATGTTTATTATTAGAATACATAAAAAAATTAATAAATTTGAATTTTAATAAAAATTTAAACTTATATTTCACTCCTTATATAATCTACTCGTATTATAGTTATTCTACTAATATTTCTATAATTTTGTAAATGCCTCGTTTGTTTTATTAAAGTAAACAATATTAATAACTATGAAGAACAGAGAAGAAAAAAGAATAAAAGATTATTTAAATAATTAAAGACTTATAAATATGTTCTTTTTTTCTTTTGTATTTTTTGCATCTTGTTCATTGTCTTCGTTTCTAAACTAATAAAAAACATAAAATTTTGACGATTTTTTTATATTCTAAAACATCACATTTAAAGTTTATAATTTTTTTTATTTTTAATACAAAGAAGAATGTAAACAAATGTACATTCAACCTTTGAATATTTATGGATATTATGTTAACCCAATAGGCTTCTTTTTCACACCATTTGCGAACCGAAAAATACCATAAAATAACGAACGCTTTTCTACTTTAGTACTTTTCATCAATTTAAATACTATAAAAAAAGAAAATATAATATTTTTTCATTTTAAAGATAAAGAAAAATATTTTTAATGTTCAGCAAATTATAATTGTAGCCAATAAAGCCATTGACTTTTTAATATCGTTTCAAAAATATTGTTAATAGTAAAAGTATGCATTTGATTTAACACTTGCAAAATCGAGTTAAAGTTTTTGTCTCAAATAATTTTTTATTGTTACTGCTTGTACTCTCAAATGAATGTAGTTAATCTTATTTGTTATTCGATTTTATTATATTAATAACTAGAGTCACTAACAATATTCTTTTCATTGTTTAAAAGAAAAGTGAATTAATTGTGTAAAGGCTAAACTATTTATATAAGCAGAATAATGAGAAAATATGAACTTGGTATTTAGAAATTTCATTTTATTCAAAATATTGAAACGTTTGAATGTATCAATCAAAGAGCAAGAAACTGACGCTTGATTTCAACAAAGTGCTGTTAGATACTTAATACTAAAAATAGAATGAAATAATAAATTTAAAGAATTGAATTCTGTTCGCAAATTTTTTTAATAATAAAGTTTGTGATTTTTATTCGTATTGCTTCCTCGTTTTCCAAGAGCTCCACCGTGTCTCTGTTCTAATATTGTGAGCTTAGATCTACCCTAACCCTACTGATTGGTTGTTTTTCTTTAATCTCCTTTGTAACTCTATCACCCCTCTCCTCGACCCTTTTGCAATGTTACTTATGCTTCCTATGTCTCATACACGCCTTTGTATTTTTTTAATCACGTACTAACCTGCAAAGAATTGTTATAATGTTTGTTTGTACGTGTCGATTTATAAAGATATATTTAATTATTGCATTTGTAGCTCACTCCTTTGGCGTTTTTATTTGTTCTCACATGATACATTTAGTGCTGGATCGGCTTCACCTCAGGAGCCACTGTAAAAAACAGAACAGAATTTTAAAATAAATGTGGGTATCATAGATTTAAGCCCGTGCTATACAAAGCTTCGGTTGAATGCCATTGGATTAGATTGGCGTTTATCGTTCGTTGAACCACTGTAACTAGGCATAAGCTGACAAACTGCTGGATGAAAAAGCGAAAAAGGTGCGGACGAATCCTTTTTTTTTTTTTGAAGAATGTTAATGAAATGGAAATCAAGTAGCGCTTAAGCAATGAATATTGTTTCTTTTATACTTATTGAAAAAGATAAAATCACTTTATACTACTAATATTGAATTATTTTTATTTCACAGTCTTTAAAATATATTAAAAATAGATCTTGGTTTTGTATGAAAATTTCTTCCAAAATTATAAAATTAATAAATAATAGGTTCGTTCCTATCGATAAACGAAAGCCGTATTTTATCAATTCATTCATTCGCATTTATTAAATTGGTAGAGTACGAAAATGTATCAGTTATTTTAATTATATTTTAATATGTTTATATATATTAGTTTGTCTTTTTAATAATTAAATTATAATAACTTAAAGATTGATGTATTTAAAGATTAAAATTACAAAATAAATTTCTCAAAATTAATATTATGTAACTTTAATTGCAAATGAATAAATATCTTTTAGAAAAAAAGAGTTATAATTAATAACATCTACATTTATGATTTATTCAAAAAGAAAATTCTAAATAATTATAATCAAATATTTTTTATATTTACTACTTCTATTTATTACTTCAAAATATTTTCTAGTTTTATTAATACTATTGAAATTTATAAATATTTTTTTATAAAATTTAATAAAATATTTAAATTATTTATTTCTTATAAAGTTCAGAATCAATTCAATCTTGATAAAGCACTAAAATTCATTGAACTAAATGCTGATTGAAAATGTAATACATGGTGTGTTTATATAATTATATATATATAATATTTAAACGAGAAATTAGTTTTAGATAAGCTTGAATAATAGCATTATAATTTAAATAAAATAGCATTTTTAAGTAAAGCCAATATAATATTTTAAACAATATTTTAAAATCATTTTACACTTTTCAAAAACATTTTAGAAATCTGTCCATGCATTAAAATATGTTATTAGAATTATCGTTAGGACTGGAGATTTAAAAATAAAAATTTTTTTATGTTCACTAGGTTTAAGTAAAATAAGTTTTTGTTGATTAAAACATTGAACTATATGTTTTTTATAATATATAGAAATATTTGAAAATCTTTAAATTTTTTAAAAATAATTTGAAAATATTAATTCATTCAAATAAATTGTTATTAATTTTTATAATAAAGTACATTGTAAATAAAAAATATATAAAGGTAAATCAGCAGTGTTTAGATAAATTTTTTTTTAATTTAAATTATAAAAACTTATAGAAAAAGTAATCTATTTCATATTGATATTTATAATAACAAATTAAAGTTTAAAATGTATATTTTACAAGTAACAAAAATCATTGCAGAAAATAATTATATTTACGTTTATATAAGTTTATTTTTTTATCAAAATTTTTAGTATTGATGTATTGTTTCCATTTTAATACGATATAATTATCTAATTATGACAATCACGTATTTTATAATAATGTCATATATTAAACTGGTACTTTTTGATCTTTTAAATTTTATTAAAAACATTAAACATTTATCTTAAAGTAATAATATATTTATATTAATTTACGGTTCTTTAAAGATAGTATAAAGAATATTATACCATCCAGAAAAACTCGATATATATTATAAATATTATTTATATATATTTTAATCATTCGAAAGGGAATAATTAGATGAAAGAAATATAGCTGTCAGATTCAGGATTGATAAAAACAAATATATCTGGAATTAAAATAATATCTTTTCAAGTTTTGTTCATTATGAATTATATGTGATATATCACTCGAATATATTGGCTATTTTTAAATAAAATTTTGAAGAGACTTCATAAAACTTTATGAATTAATTTTTTATAAAAAAATATCCTATTATGTTATGCTTTTTGAATGTTAATATTAGATTTCAATATGTAATAAGTATTGAAAAATATTTGCATTTTATATATACTATTGACACCATTTTCCTATAGATATTTTGGTAATTTTGTCTTTATTAAAATGAAATACTCTAATTTTATTTTGAAAGCTTCTGTTTTTAGTATATCTAATTTATGCAACTATTCTTTTAAACTTCTTATATAATTTAATAAATTATAAATTACTTATTTATCATTAGTAAGCCGATCATTGATGAAAGAAAAATTCAAATGTTAATAACATGTGCATTTGTTTCTATATTCTCATTTTTATTATAACAATTATAAGAAAATAAATGAAATTATTAATTTGCTATGTTGTCCAATGAAATTGTTGACATTATAGTATTAACAGAGCTTAATCTCGCATTTGATTGTATTTTGTTACATCTTGAATGCAGCATTTACAACACCAAGTAATAGCAATTGGTAATGTTCCAACTTTTATATATACTTTTTCAACCCAATTTCACCGTCTGATTTTTTCAGAAAGTACTATAACAATAGCGATTTCACATAATAAATAAATTTTTCCTATTGCGAGATTGAGGGATTCCTGAGAATTTCTCTTTAGTAGTTCTATAATCAAAAAATATCAACTAACATACAATATATATTGAATTACAATAAATAATTAAAAAAGAAATCTAAATATAGGGTCATGCCAAGTGAATAATTATTGTTGAGCGGTTAATTTTTCTTTTTTTCGCTATCATTTCAATAGCATTAGTTATTAATGATTTGTATATAACGTGTAGTAGATACATTTAGACCAGAATCTCTGAACTAGTTATTTTATGCAACTGAACGTTAAGTAATTATAGTTTTATTAGTTAAACAATTTTAAAAATTTGTACTTTCAAAGTTCTCTACCTAAAACTACTACTATTAAATGACAAATGTAGTGATACTATATAAAATTCGTGATTCTTATACATTTTCTTATTTATACTTTATTAATATTTTTCAAATGAAACTGATTTAATCGAATATTTTTTAAAAAAATTAAAAAATTATTTTAATTTTCCATAGGTATCATAAACTGTCTTGACCAATAATCAAAAAATATTATTATCTTATTTCTATTTAGTCTTAGATGAATTTCACTAATCGATATACTTATTTGGTGTAAACAAATTATGGAAATTGAATCTTTATCCACGTAATAAAGTAGTATCACAATCTGTCCTACATTTTAGCATACCTTTTATGCTTATTCAATAATATGTATATTTTCAGAATAATAAATATTTTAATTAACCTTTATGTCTATAGAATTTCGTATTATTTTATATAATAAAGATAGATTTATTTCATTAGTAAACCATAAACATACTTTATTCATAAAAATATTACTTATATTAATTAAAATTTATTGAGGCATATTTTAGATCCCATGTACATGTAACATGAACATGAAACAAATATAATTACAGATTGGATAAATTGCCGAAAATGTCTAAAAAATATAGTATATTTTATTTATTTTTTAAATCTAGTGTTAAGTTAATTTAATATATTAATGATTATAAAGTTATTTGTATTTTAAAATCATAGAAAGCCCAATTTTCAAATTACTAAAGTAATTATAACAAGAAAAATATATTATTAAAAGAATCATAAAAGATATATGAGTATCAAAAATTAAGTTCTCTGAATAAAATTTAATATATATTTTTTGCAATAATTATTTATATTTTATATAAATTTAAATAATTGATTTCAAACTTTAATAACAAATTTCAAGATTTCTATTCTCTGAGTTAAATGTTTTGGAAATTTCTTTAGTCAATACAGATGAATTTTAGTATTGAAATTGAGACTGGCTTTTTCATGAAATCGATGATAACCAGTATAAATAGATATTAAATTATTTGAACTCGTAACGCAATACAAAGTAAAGCATCTATTAATTACTAATTAATATTTAGATTTTTATTAACTATTTATGATTAATTATAAACTACAAACTAATAAAAACTGAGTTACAATAAAAATCAATTTTCTCTCTTTATTTATAGATTTGTTTCAGATGATATTTACTTAAAAAAGCAATAATTGATTTCAAAATATTGTTTTTTTTTTTACTGGCATTGATAATTTCTTCACTTTATTAAAAAAAAATATTAAAAAAAACAACTTGTAAAATTATGTGATTCTATAATATAAACTTATTTTTTATAATTATAGCATTTTTAAATTAACATATTTTATAATAACGTATTAGAGTATTCCTTAGAATTATTAAGTAAATTCAATCAAATCAACAGCTATATAATGTATGCATACATACACATATCATCACCACAATATTATGTATTATATATATCTCATATTCGACACAGATGCACAAACTCAAGCAAACAATATTATGCACAATACATATATATAGATCATAATACTGCGGTGTAGACAAATTTATCAACATATTCACAAATAATTTAAAAGATCATCACTGTTTGTTTATATTTTCTTTTTTCTTTTTACTTATTATTCTTTTGATTTTAGATTCTGATTTATTTTTTGTCTTCATAAATTTTAATGTTACTTTTTAATAGTAAACAATCAATGTAATTTAGGCTTAACAACATTTGTAAGTTAATTAAATGAATTGCATTAATCAAGATGAATATAATAATAAATTAAAGAATAATAGAAAATATAATGTATAAGCACATCCGTAAGCTTTGTCGAGTACTTACATTTATAAACTGTGCTTAGTTAAACTAATCACTGATTACATAAGCCTACACTAGTTTTTCTGATTTCATTATTTATTTTTGATTTTTTTATTTACTACATGAATTAAGAGTATATTAGGCCCATCTAACTAAATATTTTAAAATTGAAAATTTCTTGCTTTATAAAAAATTTATCTAGAATTCCTTATTTTTCATCTATAACAAAACATAATTAGTTATTTATTAATTTAAGGCAATTATATTAATGTATCATAAATATTAAGATGCATGCTACATTTAAAAATTGATACAAATTTAAATGTTTATATTTTCAATAAAATTTTATATTTAAAAATAGTATACTTTTCGCCCTCAACCAACTCCCTCTTTTTGCTGCTTACATTTTTAGCGAGCGTGTACGCACATTTCTCCCTTTTAATTAAAACCATTTCCATATTCTGGTTTTCAATAATTGTAAAATAAAAATGATCATTCTATTAAAATAAAGAAATAAAAGATTTAAATGATTTATTTTGAATAGATGCATCGATTCATTTTATATTATGAATGAACATAAATAAGCGAATGCAAAACTTAATTATAAAAATGGCACCTAATTTTTTAGAAATCATAAATTTTGTCTTTATTTAACATATTTTCTTTATTTGAATAATGTTATAACAGTGACAATATATATAAATTTTTATTGCTTATACAATTACAAAATATTAACTTGATTAAAATTGATTAGGTTATCTAGTTACAATATGATTTAGAATTATTTTTTAAAGAAAATTTTGAATTTAAGTTCTATTTTTTTAATACTAATAATTTTGAAATCAATAAAAGGTGCTATTTTTTAATATTATATTGGTATTTAGATATTCGCAGGCTACATGGCTCTTAAAAAAAATGCAAGTATATTTTTTTTTGTATAGTGAAACAAATTAATTTTGTTTGTTTGTTAATAACTTATAGAGTTGCACGATTTGCAACAAACTATCTGCATTCAGCTTTCACATGTTACTATACTTAAAAAAGCTTATATATTTCAAAAGTCAATTATAAAATATTTAAAACATAAAAAACAAATATAAGGTGATTTACAACTCAGCAAGTGAGTGGTTATTCAAAGTGCACTTTAATAATAAATATTAAGCAAAGAACAACAATCAGCTAGATATATCACAAATATTCGAGCATGAAAGATGCAGACTGTATTTAAAGATGAATTATGTTAGATACATGTAAATGGAGGTATTTTTAATTATTATCTATTTTTCAAATAAACCCAGAACAAAATCTATCCGAATTTATTCGCGTGACAATCATGTAACAAAATTCATTTTAAGCTTAAATATACAGCAGTACATTATTTCTACATTATTATATACAGTTGAATTATTTTTAAAAATCTTAATTATATTTTCTCGTCAATGTGCATAAGATCATATAAATCAGGTTTTTAGAATCGCTTTTCTAAATAAATTTTAAGCATTATTGTAAGATTTTCTACAATTTCATATTATAAGCACGTGTGCCATACATAATTTAATATTATGCAATTAAATGTGTTTTATTTTTTTTAAATCAGTAGAATGAAGTATATATTTTTAATAACCATCACCACACTTTATACTTTATACTTTATACTATTCCAACCAGCAACTATTGAATATAGAGAGGAAATTGAATATGTAGATCATGTTTAAAATGTATATGTGTGATCACCATATTGATTAATCATTAAAAGGCTAGAGATTCTAATTATTGTATAACACGTATATAAATAAATAAATGTATGTATACATGTATAACTACACACCATGCATGAATGCATGCCTACATAAATTCATATACGTATACTTCATTTGAATTCGTATAATTCATTTGAAAACGCGCGTAGCATACATTTCTGACCATATACATATATGTAACATATTTATATATACATATCATGATTTATAGTTCGCACATAGCATATAAAAAAACAAAAGAATAAAGTTTGCAATTGAAGAAATAGAGCCAACATCAGTTAAGGTGATTGGTGTTTGGAAAAACAAGATTATTGCCTCGCAAGAAAAAAAGAACACTAATGTTTAAAAGGCACTTGTACAAAACAATTTGATTGTAAGTTTTCGTTTCTCTGTGACGAAAATCAAATACAAAAAAAACATTATGTCACTGAAGTCGGTATAATTGTAAAGTGATGATTTTTTAAAATATGATTTAATGCAAAATGATTGATCTTCAACTATATAATGTTTTCTAAGTTTATGTTTTTCTGCTTTTTGTTTTCGTAACATTATAACACCATGCGCAACAGTCAAAATAATTAAAATCTCACTTGGACACACTTTTTTCGTTAATTCATGTCATAAACTCCTCCTCGTAGAGGAGAAATTAGACTTATCAATTTTTTTGCTCTTTTTTAGTTAAATGCAATTGTAAGTCCAAGGTGATGTACTTGGCTTCCGTAAAAAAGGCATCTATCATTTACAAGAGCAGTCCAAAAAACACAGCCCACATTAGAATAATCCAGTGTATGGTGTGAATTGGGTTCTCACCATCTGTGATTTTTCTGGCAGTAAATTTCAAGGTTTCATCAAGAAGTACTACTGGAATTGAGAACTTCATAACAGTAAACCATTCATCTATAGTTAGAGGAGTCACTTGGAATACAGACTAGAAAATATTTTTAAAAAATAAAAAATAAAAATAGATTACATTGCACTAAATTAAATTGAAAATTATATACTTATATGAAACAATTGTTATTAAGGAAAAATAGACTAATTTGAGTAAAGCAATTGATTAGAATCTTTTTTTTAGAATATATATATATATATATATCGTTCTTTTCATTATTTTATTTATTAATTATTTATTTTATTAATTAGTAATTTTAAAATATACATTGTTTATATTTACCGAAAGAACATCAATATGAAGAATAACGAAATGGAGTGTGAAAGAAAGTGCCATTGAAGCAATCAGCCATAAATTTGACCAGGGTGGCATATTTACAAGAGATTGGTTTTCAGATAAGCTATAAAAAAAAATATATATATATATTGAAATTAAAATGAATAATAAATATTGAATTTATAATAAAAAAATAGTGTTTAATAAACCTATTCATAGCATTTAACATTTCAATGGTAACAAGAACTGAAAGAGCCATGGTCATTGGGTGAGGATCATTAAAAACTTTACAATCAAGACCTTTAAATTCATCACCACCAGTAATGCAAGCTAAGTGATGAGTCTGAAAAAAATATAACGAAATTTAATAATTATTGTGTATATTTGTTTTTATGTTTATAAATAGTAATAAAAATAAAAATGTAAAAAAAGAAAACTCTAATATTAAAACATAATACTAAATGTGAAAAATTAAAAGTAATTATTACATTTACTGTTAAAAAAAAAGAAAATATAGTACCAATTGATAGTAATTCATTTGGGGTCCATTAGGACTGTACAAAAACCACCATGCAGCAGATCCAACAGTAGCAGCACCGACATATCCACCAATAGCTAAATAACGGAAGAAAAGCCATCCCGAAATTAGAGACTCATCTGCTTTACGAGGTGGCTATAAGAGAAAATAATTTTTAATTGAATTTTAACATTTTTTTTTTTGTTATTCATATGGAAATTTTATTTCACTACCATAAAAATTTAGATTTATTCGACATTGATACATAATCAAATATAATCATAGAAAAATAAGTAGAATAAACAATAACTGACTTTTTGCATAATGTCTAAATCAGGTGGATTGAAACCAAGAGCAGTAGCTGGAAGACCGTCAGTGACAAGATTGACCCATAATAGCTGCACAGGAATTAATGCTTCAGGAAGACCAAGAGCCGCAGTTAAAAAAATACTGAAAACATAAAATAAATTTATAAAATTAGCAAATAATTGTCTTTTTAATGTAATCTTTCATTAAATATTTTTAATTAGTACATTTTAAAATATATTATTTTTTATTAAAAATATAGTTTAATCAATATAATAAATATAAATCAGAAATATAAGTAAATTATAAAGAAAATTATTATTAAATTTTCTATCATCTATTTATTATATAAGCATCTTAAGTACTTTGTTTTTCAAGATAAGATTGTAAAATAAAATAAATTTTTGTTTATTCTATTAGAATTAGAATTCACCTAACAACTTCGCCAATATTAGAAGAGATAAGGTAACGGATGAACTGTTTCATATTGTTATAAATGGCTCGACCTTCCTCAACAGCAGCTACAATTGATGAGAAATTGTCATCAGCTAACACCATCTCAGCAGCAGATTTTGCTACAGCTGTACCAGATCCCATAGCAATACCAATTTCGGCTTTTTTTAAAGCTGGTGCATCATTTACACCATCCCCAGTCTAATAAACGATAAATCGTATAAAAGCAATATTATATATTTTTTCAATTATTATTTTAAATCAATAAAATATACTTTTTTACTACATCTTATTATATAAGCAACTTATTTAATCTTATTTTATTCATAAACAATTAAATTATATTTGTGTAATAAGAAATTATAAAAAGTATTTAAATGTTATACCAAAGGATATTGGAACATAAGATGTTATTGACCCTATTTTACCCAATATATGTAATATTGCTGTCTGATTATTATATTAACTTTAAACATTAAAAATTAATAAATTATAAAACTGAATATAACATAGTGCTAAATAAAAGTACAAGAAAAACTCACCATGGCAGATATCTCATTCATGCTCTGCAAATATTCCACAATTTTTGATTTATGAGCGGGTTCTACTCGGGAAAAAAGTCTAGCTCTGGCGCAAGCGGCTCTTTGTTCAGGAATGGATAAATCGTCAAACTCTCGTCCAGAGTAAGATTTACCAGTAGTATCCTCATCCTCAGTGAAAACACCAATTCTTTTACAAATCGCTTCGGCGGTGGCCTTGTTGTCACCAGTGATAACAATGACACGGATACCAGCTGCACGGCATCTAACAATCGAGTCGAACACTTCTTTACGTGGTGGATCTAACATACCGACAACACCGATGAATGTTAAATCTCTCTCGTAAGTGTAGAATTTACTAGAATCTCCTAAATCCATATCATCGGGTTTAAGTGGATGGTCGGCAGTGGCAAGAGCTAGACAACGAAGAGTATCACGACCTGTACCGTATTGACGAGTTAGGTCGAGAATACGATTTTTCAAAGTTGAAGTTAATGGATATTTTTGTGCGCCAATGCGAGCATGGGTACATCTGTAACAAGTTATTAAATTACATCTATTATTCAACTATTTGTTTAAACTATTTTCGTTTGCGTTTTTTAAGTCTAATTATAAGAATTAAATTTTTTTTTAATGTATTCTCAATATTGTATTAAAATTGTATTTGAGTAAAATTGAATGTATTAAATTTTATAAATAATCAGAAATAGGAAATGAAGCATAGAAACAGAGTGTATATTTAAATTGTGGGCTATTTAAAAAATATTAAAATTTTAAATGTGTTATTGATTTACAAATTTAGCAATTAATAACAGTAGAATTACATACAAGGAGAAAGATATATATATATCAAAAATAAAAGCTTGACAAACCTCTCAAGAACACCTTCAGGCGCACCTTTGACAAAAAGTTTAGGTCCAGTTCCTAATTTTGTGGATTTCAATGGCACGCAATATGAGGACATGGATTTACGATCACGCGAGAACTCAAGAGTGAAATCCTTTTTCCATTTAGTTTCAATATCTTGTCTAACAACAATTGCTGTACCACGACGATCCAAACCAGATTTATTGACTGCGAATGGATTAATTTTTTCTGCAAGAACAATAAGAGCTGTTTCGGTAGCTTCACCAACCTTTTCAAAAGCCTGTTTAAACTCGTTGAAGTCGATAGCTGAGTCATTACACATAATACAGATAGTGCTAAGTTCATGGAGAGTTTCGTATTCTGAAGCACGGATCTTCTTGTCTTTCAAAAATATTTCACCAATAGGTTCATATGTTGTACCAGTGATTTCAAATTCGTTGAAGGAACAATCGTTGCCATCAATCTTTTCGAATACGAACATACTGTAAAATATAGTTAATATAAATGTTAGATTTATGTATATTTATTTTAGTTTTTTATAAAATTTCGAAAACCTATTTTCTTTGTAGAAAATTAAATACATTTAAATAACTCATTAAATATTTATGGTGATTTTCATATAACTGTTATTATCTTCGTAACGAAATTTCCTTTTTAAACGTAAATTTATATATTAAATTGTATGTACTGTATATATATTGAAGATATATTTTTATTTTAACTTTAGATAACTACAATAAATTTTTTATTAAAGTGTTTTTTTACAAATATTTCAAACATGTTAAAAAAAACTAGTTATTAAATGTAATTTTATATATAAATACATAGAGTAATAAATAAGTAATATCAAATTGTTAAATGCTGGTCATTTTATTTAAATCTATTAAATTACGCTTGTAAATTAAAGACTTACCGGTTGACAGACATTTGATTGGTCGTTAGAGTTCCAGTTTTATCCGAACAAATAACGGATGTACAACCCAGTGTTTCTACGGATGGTAGCGACCTCACGATGGCATTTTTTTTAGCCATTCGTCTTGTGCCTAGAGCTAGACAAGTGGTAATAACAGCTGGCAGACCTTCAGGAATGGCAGCCACAGCAAGAGCAACAGCGATTTTAAAATAGTAAATAGCACCCTTGATCCAAGAACCACCGTGGGCTGGATCGTTGAAGTGGCCAATGTTGATGGCCCATACAGCTACACAAATGACTGAGATGACTTTAGACAATTGCTCTCCAAATTCGTCAAGTTTCTGCTGAAGTGGTGTCTTGATTTCTTCGGTTTCTGACATTTCTGTACGAATCTTACCGATGGCGGTATTAAGACCAGTACCAATAACAACACCACGAGCTTTGCCTGCGGCTACATTTGTGCCTGAGAACAGGATGTTCTTTTTATCCTGTGAAGAAATAGATTTTAGTTTTTATAAAGTTTTTTCATGTATTTAAAAATAAAATAGTAAATTATTTTGATTATTAATTATTAGATATTCTCTTCAAAATTACAATATTTATTACATTTTAATATAGTGATATGTTGATTCTTGATGATTATATATTTTATGTCATTGATGAAACAATGCAAAAAATAGTATTTAATTCAATAAGTAGTATAAAGAATTTATCTTTTGAATATTATTATTAAAAAAAATATTCAAAAATTAATTTTATAATAAATATTTGTAATTTTAAGAAAAAAAAGAAAAGAAAATTTTAATACTAAAAATTGCTTAAAATGTAACTATTTAGAAATTTTACGGAGTATGCATTTTTAAAGCAATAATTATTATTTTTAAAGAAAGTGAATATTTTTGATTTGCGCAACCATTGCATTTGAATTTTTTTTAAAGAAGTATATGGAATAAATATAATTTTTTAATTTGAGAAATGTTTATAATTTTAAGTAATTGAAATGTGTGCACTCAAATAATACGATTCAAATATATTGATTAAGATAAAAGGACCTGATTCACAGCACGGAGATCAGGTACCGGATCGGTGTGCTTGATAACTGAGATGGACTCTCCGGTTAAGATAGACTGATCAATTCGGAGAGTGGTTGAATAAATCTTGATAAGGCGGATGTCAGCGGGAACCTTGTCACCAACCGAGACTTCAACAACATCCCCAGGTACGATTTCTTTTGCTCTGATTCGTTGAATACCGGATTTATTGCCTCGCACAACTTTGCCCATTTCAGGTTCATATTCTTTTAAAGCTTCGATAGCTGACTCGGCGTTGCGCTCCTGCCAGACACCAACAACAGCATTAGCAATAAGAATGAGTAAAATGACAAAAGGTTCAACAAATGCAGTGAACGCATCTTCATGCTCTTCAAATAAGGCTAGTACCTACAAAGAAAAAGATAAGAATATTATTATATTTTTTTAATATGTGTAAAAGCAAAATAGATAGATAGTAATGTAATTATAGTCATTATAATTATTATATTGTATTCAAATTTTAATACAATTGATGCCTTGGTTCAAAAATGATTTTCATTGGCTTCATTAAAATAAATTTTAATTTAACGATGATTGCATATAATATAAACAAACATTTATGATAAATAAACCAATGTTTCTTGTAAATTTATTTTAGTTCTAAATTGAAAGTTTATTTTAATTACTTTTATTATGCATTAAAGTATGTAAAATAAATTCAGCAAAATGTGCTTTAGAGCTATGAACTGTATTATTAAAAATATAAATAATTGAGCTAAAATAAATTTGTGAAGAAACAGTTATAGTCTAATGACCATGTAATATCAATTTTTAATAATATTATATGTATAAATTATTATCAATTATACATTTTTGAATTTGTTCTTTTTTTATTGTCTTTAAGAATGTACATTATATTTTATCTTTTGTTACTGCTGTGGTAAATTTTACATTACCTTGCGAAATAAGATCTGCATTTGAATATATCAGTTGCTGTTCAGATAAAGAAATTTTATTATTTATTAATTCAAATTATTCAGTCTCAAGTAATTAAACAGATATATTGGGTGCAGAGGAATTAGTCAGTGAAGATTCAAGATACTTGATGAACGTTAATATATGTCAAATGTTATTATACAATAAAATGATTATTTTGCTTGGTTAACATATTTTATATTTTAGTAATTAAATTGGAGCATCTAATGCTAATTACTTTATATGGAAATATAATTTATCAAAATTATATACTTTATATATTTAAAAGTTGACTATCTAGAAATTAAAAAATATAAAATAATTTTGATTTATGAATTTTTCATAATTTATATAATTTTCAAAATATTAAGTGTTAGCTTTGAATTACTTTGTAAGAGAAATTCTAATATATCCATATTAATCTAAATTATAATTAATTATTAAATGATAATATAAAATATAATATATCAATATTATTATATATATATATATATATATATAATATATCAAATATTCATATAAATATAGTCGATTAAAAATTAAACAAATTCATTTTATAATTTAACAATATTTTTTAGTATCAACATTCATTTCTATAAATTAAAAATGCCTTTTAGTAACTAAATTTGTAACGGTATAAACAACTTTGTTTTATTATCTAATTTTTAAATCTTTATCTTACTATTGTACTATAAAAAGTGTCGATACATGTTGATGTCCTTAAAATATATTGAAAAAATTTATTAAATTTTCAAACACATATGAATTACATTTATAATTATTTTAGTTCATTTTGATTTTATTGCCTGTTTAATACAAAATATTTAAAATTTAAAATTGAGATTATTCTTTAAAAGAATAATTTAAAATATTTCTAAATTAAAGTAAAATTGTTACAAATCTTTTTGAAGGGAAATATTCTATTATTCAGAATTTATATTATTATATTATTAAGATCAATAGCGATAATATCCACCAACTATTTATTTTATAATTTAAATAAACTGTAGAATAGTACAAAATATAATTATTTAGTTATAAACTAATTTTGGCTTATATTTAATTTAAATTTTTATTTATAAATAGTAAATGAAAATCATATAAATTATTGTTAATACAAAAATATTGATATAAATTTATATAAATACATACTTACAAAAGAAATAATAGCAGCTAATAAAAGAATTTTAACTAAAAGGTCATCAAATTGTTCCAAAACAAGTTGCCAGATTGATTTCCCTATAAAATGATAAAATTTATAATTAAACAGAAATTAATGATTTAAGAGATAAAAATTCCCTACATATTGAAGTACAAATATTTTATATATATTTGACATGAGAATAAATTTGTAGAAAGTTTGTTTAACGTTTATTTTGTAATATAAAATTAATATAAAAATTATACTTATTCTCTATTATACTTAGTACAAACTTTAATATCGATTTTATTCTATTTCATCCACAAGTATATATCTTTAAGTAAGGTAGCTTAATTATTTTAAATCTTACGATAAAACATAATTTTGATTGTCGTTATCTTTATTTTATTTATAGTTTTTAATTTATATTTTTACTAATAACAATTATAATTTTATTATATATATTCTATATTATGTTAACTTTGTTACATTGAATATTAAAAAAAATTAATTTTTTGAAGTTAATAAATTCATTAAAAAATATACGAATCAATAGTATGAAATTTTTTATTAATAATTCAATAATTTAAACAATATATCAATATCAATATATTCAAATAAAGTATAAAGGTGAATAATTAAATCTTTTTTAACACTACTAAAATAAGTAGAAAAATGTTAGGTAAATTGCCAAAGGTAAGAAATAGATTTTATAGCAAAAATAATAATTAATAGATTATAATTAAGTCTATAGAAATAGAAATTATATATAAATACATAGAAAACAAAAAAGAATATTTCTAATTATTTAAAAATATTGATTAAGGAAATGTATAATTTTGTAAAAAATCTTAATATTTATTAATAAAGTTATTTTAAGAAAGAATAAGAAAGAAAGAATAAAATAATAATTGAATTTAAGCACTATTTAATAAGAATAAGAATAATGCATAATACATTGTAATATCTTTCATGAATGTTTATATAGATATATTATAGATTGTTAAAATATTTTTGTGTTATCCATTCATTCTTGACCTCAATATAGGAAAATATTAAATGACATTTATATTATTAATTTATTATACTTTTTTTAGACGTATATAACGCATAAACTTTTAATTAAGTTATTATTTCAAATATTTGAAAATATAAAATTGTTGAATTAGAATCCATCGTAAAACTATATAAAAGAATGAGCTTTCAAGTACTTTTATTAGAACAAAAATAATAGTTTCGTTAAAACTTTAGAAAATATAGTTAAAATTAATAAAAATTACAAATATATTATTTTATATTAAATTTAATTATTTTATTTTTGATAAAATGGTAAATTATCGAATACCTTCCAAAATATTTTTTTTTGATAATACAATTTTACATGGCGCATGCATATAATTAAAAACAAAGTTAAATTATTGATTAATTTTAAAATTACTATGATATAAGCTCTAAGCAATTAATTTTATAATAAAATTATTAAATTACAGACTTTTAAAGTAAAATTATTTGTTTGGTAGATTTTTTCTTGTTATTAAATAAAAAGAAAAACTAACTGAAACATATTTTGTAATTCATAAACTCCAGATTTAATGACATTTAAAATTTTATTCCAAACTGTTATATATAAAAGAAAATGTAAATTAAATTGTATATAAATATTATAAATAGAAAATTAAAAAATTCTAATTATCAAAACAAATTTTGACATTTATTATAGTAGCAACCTTTTATACAATATTTAATTTTTTTGGCGCTTTGTTTTGGAAAGATACTTTATTTTCAATAAATTTAAAAAATTTTTTCTGTCACATTGTGAATTATTAACATTTTATTACTGATTTTTATACATTAAATTTATGAGTATTTATTAGCATTTTTTAAACCAAAAAATTGTTTTCTTTTTTATATAATCCTATTTTTGTATAAAAATGTCCACAACATTTTTGTATACGATTCTTAATTATTATCTTATTAATTAATTTTTTTTATATTGTGCGTGTCTATTTTTGTGGTGAATAAATGGGTGTACATATGCTTAGATTATTGAGTATTATTATTGTATGTCATTTCATAAAAGTAAAAAATAATTTTCCTGGTGCTCGTCAATGATATGCAGAAAAGATGATTAATTGGACATTCAATTAATTACGATAACTGTTAATTTTTACCTTATTTCTTCTTTGGTATTTCATAAATATTCCATAAAAGTATTAAGTTTATTTGAAAGTATAACTTAATATATTGTAAGTATACCAAGTTAATTTAAGAGTATTATTATACGATAGTATGATTAAATCCTTTTATAAAAACACTTTAAATATTTTTATTGCGCTAATAAGAATATTGTTCAATATTGTATCAATATTAAGAAAACCATTTTTTTTTAATTTTCGCTGTACTTAGAATCTATAGGAATGATTCATTACAGAAAAAATATTTTAATAAAGTTTATCCGAAATTAAAGAATCAATTAAAATTGATAATTTTTTTTTAATTCTAAAGATTAAAAGTGTATTTGTGGAAAAGTAATTATGAACAAATATGTATGTTTGAAATGACACTTTAACACGATGTTATTATATTGTTAAAAAATATTATTTATATAAATATTTTTAGTTTATTTACTATTTTAAAATAAGAATTTCTATTTTAATTGTGTTCGAACTAAAGTGAAGTTGTTAGAAATATTTTTTAAAATGTGTTTTAAAATTTTAGTTAAGTTTTATAAATTTACTTACGAATTATATTTTTAAGTTCATAATATTTCTTTTATGATCAGTGTATAAAACAACTTTTGTTACTATGCGATAATAATTATATAAATATATAAATATATATAAATAGTTTTTAAGATTTCTTGTTTGTTATACTAATTATAAAGATTACCCCAATTGCAAATCATAAATAAATATGTACGACCTTAATTTTATGTAAAATTAAGATGAGTTACTAACCCTCCTCAGCTGGCAATTCTGTAACAAAGGAGAAATATAAGTTTATTAATATTTAATTCAAATATCATGTATATATTAGGATGTAAATAGTTTGCATCATTTCAAAAATTATATATCTAAATTGAGATTGTAAACTAATGAATTATATTTATGAAATTGATTTATCGAGGGATCACAATATCAACATGAATATAAATTAATAACTACGGATACATAAACTTGAATTTTAGTGCGGACTCTAATTCAACGCATTAGAATTGTAATCACTTAATAGTTCACTTCATAAGTTATTAAATAGCTACAAATAAATAAGTAAAAAAAGGCCATTTTAGATATATCTCTTTATCGCTATTATACTAACTAACAATCTAGGAATCTTGGTTTATTCTGAGTGAATGGATAGAAATAATGAAGTATATTGTGAAATAACAAGCAATTAAAAGTGATATGTTCCATAAACAAATATATTATCATTATAGCGCTAACTAGAGGTAACGTATTAACTTTCAAAACCGTATATTGCGAAATGGACTTAACATTTTTATACTCTTATAATAGGTATTCGCATTTTATATTTAATTTTTAGATTATTAGATGAAAGTGTTCGCGAAATAGTTATAGTTTATGATCTTAATCGATTGATGTATATACATTTTATATATTTATTTTGTGTGTATATTAATAAGCCATGATATAGTATATAATTAGCGAATTTCTTTGCTAATGATATTTAGTAAGATTTTGATAATAATTATATAGATTAAAATAGATTAATTATATAGATACCATTATAAGATAATAATTATATAATAGTTAATTAAAGTTTATAAGATTCCGATATAATTTTCAGCTTTATTCCATAATATTGAATATTAATAATTTATTTGAAAAATTTTAATTTGAGAATATTTAATAAAAATATTTTTATATATAAACATATTATAATAATATATGAATGAATACGTTTACTAATTATAAGAAATTTGTACTTAATATAATAAAATAGGTATTAATTATTATAATAAATACACTTTATTTTAAATACATTGTTTATTTATTTCAAATTATAAATATGATTCATATTTATTTAAAAAATATATAAATCACTGTTATTCAATAAAAGTTTAATTTAAATGATATTTTTGTATTAATGTTAATATTTAAAATATAAAATATATATAAATCACTCTTGTTGAACAAAAGTTTAATTTAATTTATATTTTTTGTATCAATGTTAATATTTAACATCCATATTTTTCATAAATTTAGTATTTATCTACTCTGTTGTTCAAATAAATTACGAATATTTATGAATCTGCTTACTAAATTAATACTAAATACTAATAGTTTTAGTCAATACCTCAATCAATTTATAAATTATTTACATGGATAATTTATTTAATATTTAAATGGATTATGTGTAGAATTTAAAATGAATATAATTATTAATATATATATTTTTACAAACAGGTAAACTGCGCGACACAAGACATAAAGTGTAACATTTTTCTTCGTAGCTTACATAAATGGGACTATCTATTTTCTAACTAAATTTTGATGTAAAGATTAATTTTATTTTTCTTAATCTTTGATTTATAAAATGTAAATGTAATATATTTCAAAAATAAAAAAGAAATTAATTAAATTAAACATTGCAAAATATATTCTGAATTTGTTTTTATTTTATATTTAATATTAAATAAAATATCTTATAAATTTCGTTTAAATTTTCAAGGATAAAATAAATGTACAATAAATAAGGGAGCATAAAGATGTATATAGAAAAGTTATCGTTATGTAATATTTTACCATTTTTAGAAATATATTATAAGTATTAAATAACAGAGAAAATCGAACTTAAATAAATCAATTCAAATAATCATACGATAAAATTTTATCTGAATTTCATTTCTCGTAATACATGCAAAGTAGTTATCGATGTTTAATTCAGAAGTACGTTCCGTATCATAAATTACATTACATGATTATAATATATAGAATAAAATTTAAACTATAAATACCTTGTTAATTATACTTACAAAAACAATAAATTTTTATTAATAATTTTATTTAATCATTTAAGATAATTTCTTAATTATAATCTTGTTATATTATTTTTTTAAATAAATTAAAAATTGAAAAATATCTTATTTGTAGTTCATTTCCTGAGTGGATTAGTCGTTTCGATAGATTATTAAATATTATTTTTCACCTTTGAATTATCTACGAGTAATTTGGTATGTGCCTTAGTTTTAATGATATATATATACTTTTTAATACTCTATCACATTCTTTTTAACCAATATGAGTTTCACATAAAGGTGTAAAGGAGCAACAAAAGTACATATCTTATCAAACATTAAAATGAACAAATTAAAAGTTTTTAAATTATTAATAAGAGATAAGATTGTACACTGTTATTAGTAGGCTACATAAGTAATGCGTTTGGCAAATATAATTAGACTTAATACTCGAATTTTAAAGAATGATTTTAAATATTTTTATAATTTTAAGTATATTATGGAATAAAAAGGAAGTACAAATTATAACACAATGTCCAATGATATTTGAAAGGAGTGTTTTTGATGAAAAAAATTACAATCGAATTAGACTATTTTTAGATTTACTATTTTATAAGCCAATTAACGCTAATTAATTTTTAATGTTAATTACGTGAACTTATTATAAATGGATTGTGATATTATATTATTAGGAAGATATGTATTTTGAAAATTTTTATAAAAATTTAGTATAAGAAAAAGTAAATAGAAATAGATAAAAAAAATAATTAGTTCAACTATTTATAGATAAACATAGAAATTAATGGAAAAAATATGAAAGTTTATGAAAGAGTAGGATAGCTTAAAAGTGTACAGTGCGATATTCATTAATCGTTAACGCTATTAACGCTATCGATATTATCTTTACCAGTGTTTGGAAGTCTTAATATATATTTCGCTATTAGCATCTTATTTTATTGTGCCATTTTCTTGTGTTTTATTAATTATTTCTTATTAATCTATCTTATTAGTATATAAAGTATCTTATTAATTTTTTTTCCTTGTTACAAGATTAATGAAATTTGAATTTTCATGTGGCATTAAATTCACTTTAAAGTAAAAAAATTACATAAACTTATATATTGTGATTTTGATATTTATTCAATTGGAAACATCTTTATATTAATATGGTCATTTGAGTCCTTATTAAACAAATTATGAATTTAATTATTTATGTCATTAAATAATACATATAAAGAAAATAAAGAATTTTGTTGAATATTTAGTTTACACATATTAATGTATAGTTTATTTGTCGTAAAAATAATATTAATTATTATACAGAAATAGTTACTATTTTAAAAAAAAAGTATATTCACTTTTATTTTAATTATTAATCCTTTATTTTATTCAAAACGATAAGATTTTATTTGACACCGATTAGTTCAAGATATACAACCATTCAATATTAAACATAGGTATAATTAAAGAAAGTTTCAGAATTAGCGATTTGAAAATATAATGCATAAATCGGAAACTAGTGTAACTGCTTGACTAAGCTTCTATATAGTCGAAGTATAAAACAATGACCATACTCGCGCTTAAATAAAATAAGCCTAGAAGAAAGCCGATGTTAATTTAGACTGAATCATTGCATAAGACAGCAAACGATATTGACTCATGGCTTATTCTTAAACCAGCCGTAAATCGCAACAGTCGAAGCGGGAACTGTGTACTTCTCGGCTCGTCTCTTGTCACGCTTAATAAGAGATTCAATAAGATTGCCTATTTTGACTTTAATGATCATAATGTGACCATAATGATATGATCATAACTCCATAATAATTTTAACTCCACAAATATTTATCATACGCTATGCAAGTCGATACTGTTTTTCATTATTTAATTGTATTGTTTCTTTCTAGTTATTTCATTCAATTATTTTGTATAATTTAAATATTTTTCATATTTATAATTTATACAATTTATCATTTATATTGAATTCTTTAAATTAATTCCAAATCTTGTATACAAAATGTATATCTTTGGGAATCGATATATATCATTATATATTTAATTAATAAATATTTTTTCAAGTTTTATTTTATTTGTTGAATTTTTCACGGAAAAAGCAGTTTTATAATATATAAAGTATAAACTATCGTTCTCCCGTAATTTTATATGAAATTAAAATCGTAAATACTTATCACATAATAGTGACAAAAAATTTATAAAAATAAATATATTTATTGATTTTATTTATTTTAATTGTTAATTTTCTAAATATATAAATGTATATGTAAATTACGATTTCATTTCGAAAATATTAATTTTGTTTTTTGATATAATCTTGTCATATTATAAATGCAAATCAAAAAGATATATTTTCGAAGTTCTTTATATTTTGAAACTGGATGTTACACATAACATATATAAAGTATTTCATAATATTTATTATTAAATTTTTTAGTAATATTTTACAGAGATGAGATATTCTCACCACTTTAAGTGTAAAGATAATATATACACCACCTTTTGTTATTTAGTAAATTTGTTATTTAATTAAAATTATTTTTTTGTATCACTTTTTTTATATTATATATATATATATGGACATTAAAAAATATTATTTGATAAATAAATATTAAATAATAAATCATATTAATTAAAGGAATACTTTTAGCAAATACATAATTATTTGCATATATTAAACAAAGATAATATAGAATATAGCTAAAATAAAAATTTAGTCGAATTGTAAACATGTAATATTACATGCATATGTTGCTATCCCACTAAGTGTCTATATATATATATATTAAACTACATAGTGAGATTTTTAGCATTTCCTAAAGTTTTTATAAATAATTGTTGAGTTTTCATTAATTTGTGTAATATGAATAAAGACTGTAAAATCAACAATAATTTGAAATTAAACTATGATAAAAAATGAGTGTTAAGAAATGTTTGTTTAAATTAAAGCATGCTGCTTTAGGAAATTACATAATTATAAATATTTTTAGTATGAAACTTTTATTTATATTTAGTTAGCTTTAATATTGTAATATAGTACATTTTCGTTGTATTTAATAATTCTTATAATTAAATGTTATATACAATTATATCACTTATTTACTATAGAAATTAAAATAGAAATGCATTTATGATTTTTTTTAGTTTTTGTAATTACAATTATATATTTCAAAATAAATATATTTAAATATAAAAGTTTCAATAGGCTAGGGAATTTATTTTATAAAATATTTTTTAATACATTGTACAATCACTATACATTATTTGACATAATCCACACTCTTATTATTAGATTATTAAACAACAATATTTATATTTGATTAATTAATTTTCTTTTTTTTATTTCTTAATTTAAAGTGTTAGAATTGAAGAAAAAATTAATAATTAAAGAAATATTTTTTATATTTACATTTACATGAAATTAAATAAATGAAATAATTTAATTCAACTCATTTATTTATTATTTAACGCAATAATTTATGTACTACATAGTAATTTAATTTCTATGCTAATTTTTATAATATATATAAGTAGTTTTCATAATTTGTTACAAGTTGTTTTTGTTTGTTTCTCATTAATAGATAAAAAATATAATCTAATAAATATGTAATAGTAAATATGTAATATAGTAAAGTATAGAATACTAAAAAATATAACTATTAAAATATTTTTATTTTAATCAATGTTTCTAAATTATAATTTTTTTGTATCAAAGAAAATATGTTTTAATCACAGAACAATCAATAGTATATAAGAAACCTATATAATGCTATTTATTAATATATAAAAAATGTATATTTGTAAAAATGTATATGTGAATTAATTAAAATTAATTTTTATGAAGAAAAGGAAAGAATGTAATGTTAAATAAAATAAAACTATTTCAACAATTGGTCATAAACACTTTCAAACAGTTGCCTCAGAGTATCTCGATTGTTTATTTTAAAATATAAAATAATTTATATTATAACTGAGAGGCAAGTATATATTAAACATTTTAGATTTCAGTTCTTTGAGTTAAAAATCATACTTATAGTTCATTTAGTTTTTAAATTTTAAATTTTTATACATTACAAAGTACTAAATTGTATACTATAATGTCAAAGCCAGTTACTACAAAATAATATTTCATTAATTTTAAACTATTATTTTGATATAAATTATTTTTTAAATTAAAATGTATAGCGTACTTTATAACATTATATATAATTTAATTTAAAACAACATAACAAATACCAAATCTTAATTAATACTTATACTGTATTTTAAAAAATGATAAAAATAAAAAATATTAAAATTATGTTTAAAATTTACTATGTATAAACTAATATTTTTAAACTCTTAAAATATTGCAAATCTTATATAGTAATATCATGTAACATCATGTACATAATTATTTTACAAAAAATAATTAATTTACTAAAATAAAAATATTCATATATGATATGCATATATAATTAATCCATTTTTATAGTTATAGAATTTTATTTAAGATATGTATTTGTATAATTTGATTATCTTATACTAAGAAAATATTGTAAAAATATATATTATTCTTATCGATTTCTATTAATTAATTTCTTAGTGTTTATTGAATCAAAGGTTTAAATTTTTCTTAATAAGTAGAAAATTAATTTTTCTATATTAAAGATAAATATACTTACCATTAAGACCATATTTGTCTTGATTTCTTTTAACTTGATCGTTTGATAGACCCTTTTCAGGATCAACATTAAAATAATTATGGATTTCATCCACAGATTTACAATGAGCATCCTCCATATTGATTTTTATTTCAATTTTAATTAGTTACCATAAATGTTCATTCATTAAATTAGTTTCTGTAACAGAAGATAAATAGTTCTTTATGTTATTCAATTTTATATATCATATTAAATTGAAATAAAAAGTTTATATAAAATTATTGCGAATATATTTAAAAATATATATGCATCTATATATGAAAATATAATTTTGTATTATAATTGTAGTAGATATTACATGTATATTAGTCTATATTTATACTAAAGTGGTAATGATCAAGTTTGCTTTTAAAGTATTAACCTACAAACTTACAACTAAAAAATGAGTATAAACTGGTTTTTCATATATTTTATCTAATAAATTATGAGTTATTTAACGATTGAAATTAATAAAAATATTAATTGTTTAAAATAAAATTAGATAAATTAACTTCCATATATATTTTTTCAACACATGAAAGTAATACAATTCATTTCCAGATTATATAAATGCACTTATAAAACAAAAGATTTATAACTGAAAAAGAAGTAAAAATATAGTAACATTTTTATTCATTTGACAATAATATAAAATCTGCTTTAATTTTACATTTTTCTGAATTTATACATGATCTAATATATCTTTATCGATTATCAGAGTTTAATATTTGATACGTCATTCTATAAATCAATTGTAAAATTATTAATATAAAAAAAAATAACATATTTAGTACCATATAGGAGAATTTTCCGTTAAAATTATAATTGAAAAATTGAATAGAAATAATCACCTTCGATAAATATTGTTGTCCGAAAGGTAGAGAGTATGGAAAAAAAGAGGAAGACCCGACTAACGTGGCCTGTTTTGAGTGGACGCGTGTAGTTTTCCTTGTCGACGGAACAGTTTTTTTCTCACTTGCACACAATATAGAAAAAGGAGAAAGAGAAATTATAAAGAAAAAACCAATAGTTATGTTTTTTAATAGTTTGTGTATTTTATTGCCTCTTTCCTTCCTTTTTTTACTTTTGTGAAAATTAGACAGGCATAATATTTCTTCGCAATATACCGATTAAATTAATAATTTTTAGACAATTTAAGATTGTGCATTCTTGAGAAATGGAATATCTGTATACTACGTGTTCACGTTTAATGCACGTTTATGTATTCACATGCGTATGTACAAACTAAACGCTTATAATGCTTAAAAAAAAAAAGACAGAGAAAACGTGCGCTTGTTTACGAAACCGTCGAAAACAGTCATTAGAAAACATCATGATTTTCATTACCAGTTCAATTTTATTTCGTAATTCGCATAAGTTGAGAGATACACTACTACATATAACAATTGAAACCGCCCGTCAACGTAGGAATAAGGGAAGATAGAAGGTGGGAGATAGGAGAATAAGAGTAAGAGAAAACAAGAACAAGGAAATTAGGCAACGATGACCACGCGAGGGGATTTAAATCAAACCCGTTCTTTTCACAAAACAGCGATCGATTTAACAGTACACCAGTATTGATGTACACGCAAATAAAATGTAATTTTCAGATTTCTGCTAGTACCATTGCACTGACAGCGTCTGATATATTCGCCGTTCGTTGCCAATCACTGAAAGCACAGATTAAAATAGTGGTAGGAGTAAATACGACGGGATAAATTATGATTGTTCGGCATGTTCTGTATGTTTTAATAGTTCGCGCGCTCTCTGGCGGCTTTGTGGTCCAACCACCAATAGTTCGGACTTGACCCACTTTGGCCACAACTATATCGTTTTCCAAACTAAGACCGTGTCTATATTCAGCTCGTTGGCCCATAGCATTCCATGTACGCATATGACAAATATTGAACAATGGATGTTTTCGTCGCTTCATTATTAAAATTTACAAATATTGAACAATGGATGATGTTTTCGTCGCTTCATTATTAAAATTTTCCACTATCGCTAGAACAGCAGTGTGATCCGCAAATGTCGAAAGAATGTGGAGTATTATGATTGGTTTGAGGGTAATTTGTTGTTAGTCTGCATTAATGTTTGCCGGTACATTTCCTGTTTCTTTCATCATAACCTTGTGACGTAACCGTTTTATTTTAAGGCTTCTGTTCAGCTATTTCCTTGGCCTGTATTTTAAGATGCTTTCCAAAAGGATAAGCAGTGCATTGTCGATTTACGTAACTTATCGCAGTTACAACTATAATGATCTGTCTTGAAGAAACCATTACTTTTTTCAATCTTAATAAGTATCCTGATAATCGTTGGATTTTACAAGGTATTGTGGATTACCATGGTATATTCGATGTTTATTGGCAGTGGATTTTATACAAGATTATACTCGAAATTTATTATAAATTAATTGCCCGTTTTATAACAAACTAATAGTAATTCTTTTATTTTGCGTTATTTTTAATAACCTAAATAATCTATATTTAGACTATTACGAAATAAATATTTGGCTTATACTTTTAGGTTAGTTTTTTATATATTTTTTATTCTGAAAATATTTTAAAAACTAATAAAATGTTTATAAGATATTTTATAATTATTAATTAATAAAATAAAATATAATTAATAAAATATTTTATAAGTCACTAAGTATATTTGATGTTGCATATTTTAAATATGCTCGTATATAAACAAAGTATTTGGTGAAATTATGAAATCAATCTCTATTTCTTTTTTAAATATCTATGATTTTGAAGATTAAAAAGTTTTATTTTATATAATCTTTTTCTTATTACATCCCTAAGTTTCTAGTTCAAATATTAAAGATTTATTTAAAATCAGATGAAAAAATAAATTTGTAATGATCAATTCTAAAGTGACTTTTTAAATTTATTTACAATATTTAGCTTTGTTAAAATTTGATATATAGTTTGGTTTGTATCTATAATTATTTAAAAAAAAAAAAACCTCTTACTTATTTTGTGCTTCAGAAAAGCAATTCATATATTAGTTATTTAATCAAATGCATTTTATAAAAATAGTGGTATATTTAATTACTATTATTTAATGATTATTTATTTTTTATATTTAACTACAATATTTTAATAAATATTATAATTACATATTTTTAATTGAAGAATTAAGATAAGAGTTAAAAATTTATAGCTAATAAAGTTTATTTTGTATAAGTTTATAAAGTTTATTATATACAAAAATGTTTTTTAATTTTATGTTTGTCTATAAATTACTTAAAAATCTTTTTTGAATTATAGTTTTGAAATACTATAAATGCTAACCTAATATAATATGATGAAAATTAAAGCTAACAATTAAAAATAAATTAAATGATACTTTGCAATTTTATTAAATATAATATAGCTGAGCTATTTGCGTAAGCTCAGGCTAATTTTAATTTCCACTAACAAAGACTAAAAGAAATAATAAAAAATTCATTTTTGAGCATATTGTCACTCATCCAGAAACTTGAGGTATTCGAGAACGGAAACAGACTGCTTTTAATTTCGTCAAGGTCATGGTAGGTTGTCAAGTACGATAGTCCAGAAGTGTTGGTGGATCTCATGAGCAGTGGCCGTTTCTCCCTGGGAATTACTACCACGAGAATGTATTATAAATAAGAAGCCACGATGGAACTGAATACGTAGGATTGTCTGGCGACGTTGTGCACTTACATAAGTTTTCGCTTCAAGTAAACTGTCGTATTTTTTCACGGTCTTGACACACAGGATAAGAGGATAGTGAAGTGGGCAGAAATTTGTTCCTTCTGAACTCTATGATGCGTGGCCTCGCAAGTGCAGTACTCTCAGTTTGTGCTATCGTCTCTCGGCATATACTGGCAGACCATCTGTTAGCGACGCCCGGGACGGCCGAGCTCATACATGCCTGAGCGGACGTTTTTAGCACATCTTCTCAACTTTAGACGCCTTCCTCATTATTTTGGCAAACTGTGCAAAAGTTTCCGTTCGTCCCATATTGAATCTCATAGCTCATTAGATATTATGCTTCTCAACACTTTAAATACCAACCCTGGTTGTGTTGTCTACGTTTTTCACTCTTTATATGAAATTTTGTGGGGAATCTTTTGACTGCAACTCGTGTTCACTGATCTCGACAATAATCTTCATGTACCGGTTGGTTACTGCACTTCATAATTTTGTTTATTTATCATATTACTGTGGGCTGATGCAAAATCAAAGCAATGAGAGACTCGAGGAAATAATTGGTAATTCCTTTGATCCCTAATTATAACTGTCGTAACTAGTTATTTTGGTATTTCAGATAAAGATTTTTTTCGGAAAAAGGATTTCATAAATAGAAATTAAATAGTTTCTATTTGATATTCGATAAAATAAAAACTATTAATATTTAAAGAAATTTTCAGTTACAAAAATTAATATAAATAAAGTTATATTGTTAACGAAGTTTAGCTATTTCTTAAAGTTTTCATAAAATATAATATAATATAAGGTTTAATGCAAAATACTTAAATATTTTATAATAAAGCTTTTAGATAGACGGAATTATATTATACGAATTATATTCAATTTTACAATTTAATTTTATTTAATTATATAAATTTTCAATTAAAGTTTCTAAATATGAGTAAAAAATTGTTTATTTTAGAAATAATGAAAATAAAAAAAGTATTATTTATTGAATTGAATGTTAAATTTCTTTTAGGAGAAATTTAGTTTATTTTTTTTTAAACAAGTAATTTATTTTATCTTCAATTTTATTTTAACTAAAATTTTATTTTAATGGTTGGTTGTATGCAAAAAGCTTTTTTGCCGTAAAAAAGTAAAAAAAATATTCTACAGTAACAATATAATAATGTATAAAAAATGCATTTTTATTAAATTAATGTATAATATCTGTTTTTGCATTAACATAAACCTTTTAATTTATTCAATCAAGTAAATTCAAATTTAAATATTTTTCGCAATTTTGCTATGCAACAAAATTTAACGATGTAGATTCTAAATAAAAATATATTCTTATCATTTATTTTAGAACCAACGATTAGTTGACAGTTATAATTTATTAATATTTATCTAAAATGCAATTTTTTATTATGTTATAAATAAGTAGTTTATTTTTTTATATATTATTTTCACTCGTTTTTATTTAGGAGTTTTTAAAGTAGTTTGAATTTCATTTAATTATATTTGTTATGAGTATTTACATAGTTTTATGAAAGGGATATCAGTTTATATTATTATATTATATTTATTATTATGTTGATTCGAATAATTATCAACTTCTATTATATGATACAATTTTATTTAAAAATTATTTATTTAATATATGAATGTATTTTTTTTAATTATAAATGATAAATTATTATAATTTCAATAGCTTATCAATTAAAAACTGTATAGCAAAACGTATTTTACAAAAACAAAATAAATCCTAAATTTTCTAGTACTGCCCATTCTTGATAAAAAGATAAAAATAGTTTTTTTTTCAGAACATATTTGATGATTGAAAATACAGTTACTTATATATAAATATTACAGAACACTTATAAAATGAATCATTTATACAATTAAAATTATTAATGATTCTATCCATAATTGAATGAAGGTAAGATTCTATGAGAAATAATGAAATATTCTCACATTCTTCATATCAAAGAATTTAATACGAGTGTTGGCTCATGATAACACAATCAAGTGTACAATTTGTTTTTCCAAAGTTCACGGTTAAATTTCTAAACTATAATACATTAAAAATAAATGAGTTTTTTTGCTATTGAAATATAATAATTATATCATGATTTATACTTAGCGGAATATAGTAACTAAAACTGAATTAGCTTCACGTAACAGTGAATGTCAATAATGAACAGCAAAAACATAAATACAATATAAAATAAATTATTATTAATATTAATTATTAGTACTATTTTATATTTTTAAATTGTACCTTACACTTTTAAATTGGACAATAAGAATTATTTAAAATTATTAATGTTATTAAAGTTATTAAAGTTAATGTCATAATGTAAAATGTAGTATTTAGCAATATGACGTTTTTTCAAATGTGAATAAATCATTAGACTATTAAAATACATTATGAAGTATTTACATTATAAATACAAATAATATGAAAAATTTAAAAATAATTTAAATAATTCATATATAAATATATTTTTTGTTAAATAGCAATTGAGACTTAAATAATTTAATTATGTACATAGAAAATTAAATTTCAACGAATTCTATTAAGTATTTATTAAAACGTAATGTCTTATAAGTTATTAACAACTATCATGTTTGAAAATAATAAATTAGAATTTATATGGAAATCTATTTAAGATAAATAAAGCATTCATGAATACTTTAACAGATGATACACAATGATTAAATTTCAATTGATTAAAATTAGTCAACTCATACCTTTAAATGTATCTTGATATATAAATTATATATAATTTTTTATTTTCATAAATTCGAATTATAATGCTTTTATTATTAACATTTATAAATATATCTATGTTAATGTGTAAATATGTGTATCTCATACTTTAAAATTTAACAATTTATATACATACATATATATATATATATATGTATATAAGTTTACAGTTATTATTTTATTAAAAAGTTGATAAGTAATATACTTTATAAATAATAATATCCATTAATTTAATAAAAATTTTCTTTTAATAAAATGTTTAAAGTTAGTTTATGTTTTTTAAGATTTATTGATCAGCTAGAATATCAACAATTTGATTATTTGCAAGAAAAAAATTTATGCAATGCTGCAATCTAATAAAGCACACATTTTATGTATTAATTAACGCTATTATAATTAAATTTGATAACAATAATTTAGAAATATTATTTACATTTATTATAGATTTTTGTACCTAAAATATTAGATATATTTTTTTATTTAAATCTTTAACAATTGTTTATTATGAATTTATAAAATGATTAATATTTGAAATAATATTTATTTTTAATTATTTTATTTTTATTATATTTTATATGGTTCTTTAGCAATTTATATTCACTGATTATTATAATAAAATTAATTATTTTTATTTAGTTGAAATAAAATTTTATAAATTTAAATGAAAGCAATGATAATGTATGATACGATCCAGTTACTAATTTATTTGAAAATTAGTGGCACCAGCTATCGTGATTTTAGATAAAGATGAATTAAAAGATTAAAAGATCAAATTAAAGAATAAATTATTTTTTGTATTTTTTAATAGAGAATGTTCCAAGTGTTTAATTTCTAATTTTATATATATCACCTGTTATTGTTCATTATCTTTATTATAGTCTTTTAATTCCCTGCACTATTATATCTTGCATTATAAGATGTTTAAGTAATTGTTATTTTGAAGATTTATCTTGTATCTGAGTTATACGATGTTACGCTATATAGTATAGTTCATATCACATTGTAATAAGCTTGTTTAAAATACTAAGCCTAAGCTAAAGTAATAATTTAATATTTGATAACTCGTTTGCACAAATACCAATGCCTTAAATAATAAGTACAATTATTAAAATAATATGTATTTGTACATATTAAATAATTTTGAAAATGTTTATGAATGTAAAATTTTTTTACAAAATTTATATATTTATATTGTATAAAAATAGGAAGCTCGTTGATTTGTCATAAAAATAATCATCCACTAATATTATTTTTGTAAAAATCAAAAACCAAAGATATGTATAACGTGGAAAAAAGACATTTAAAAATCGAAAATACGGAGTACGATCAGGGTATGCAAGAACAGGCGCGATATGCGTCAGCCGGATTCATGCTTTCAACAAGGTAAAAATGATTTTGTGCCAAATATTCAGCTGTAGTTGCCAATGGCGTGTATTTAGACACGCGATCTTCTAGACGCAGATGCGTGTATTATTTATAGGTTTAAGGTACACTTAGTATCAGGAGACTTGTGTTGTTCTACCAGACTACCGGAAGCACGTGATTTTCTAATCTTAGAGATTATATGTATTTTCACTTGAGTGATTAGGAAGCCGAGTTATCAGCATAATTTAGGCACTCGTCGAATTCCTTGTTTTTTTAGTCTCAAGCGATTCCACACCAAATGACCGCAGTTACATCATGCACATTACATCATGTGCATTATTACATTGAGCATATTTCATGATTTGAACGACTTTTAAAAATTATTTTTACGATTTTTTAAAACTTTATATATTATAATTTGTTACTGTTTGCAGTATTAATTATAGATATAATATTAATTCATATAATTATAGATTGTTTATATAATTTAAAATAGTTGATTCTTTTAAATTTATATAAATTGTATCGTGAAATAATAATTTGCAAGTAAAAAAATATATAAAATATTATTTATTTCAATAATCCAAAGTATTTATATAATATAATATTCATTAATACGGTCATGTAAAAGAAAAAAGAATGGGCATGGATTTATAAATCATTTTGTAATAAATATTTGCTAAGCTGTTATTATTTATGAGTATTATTTTAAATAGTAAGTTATCTAAAATAAATTGAAGGTAGACTAAAAATTATTTATGTAGAATGAATGAATAGAAAGGTCTATTAAAATAACCCAAATTATATTTGTCAGAAATATACGAATGCATTTATAAATATTAAAATATAAATAAATTATATTGTGTATAACCGGAGAATACCAAGAAAAATCAATGATGCTAAAAATTTCAACCAATTACAGAAAAAGCTTTCGCACGGAGTCAATTGCATCTAGTCAGGTTTACTGCGTTATACTTCCATAAAACCAGTAGCGAAGGCTAACGATATAAATCTGCAACATTCACAAGTAGAAAAAGTCGAGGAAAAGTTGAGGAAATTGGCGAGAAAGCACGTCGATTCATCACCCTATTCTCAGATAGCGATTAACCTTGTCTGGGAGTACCACAACGTGGGTTTGACAAATATATGCATCTTTGCTGTAATAACTAATGCAAATGTACACATGCGCATCCGAATTGCTTTGGCCCGACGATATTTATGCTTCGATCATATAGTATTAATAAATTAAGAATACAGGAATTTTATTAGCATCAATTAAAATTACGATTCTTCATGTTAAATATTGCGGGTTTTAAGCCGTGCTACCGTTAGATGGTTAAACTGAAATTCATTATTATTGTATGTACAATATCAGTTAAATTAGTTTACTATAAAATTAGTTATAATATACGTAATGTAATTAAAGTTTGTTTATTTAAATTAAACGTGATTTATTTATTTAACTTTAATTTATTTTTTTGTAAGATTGCCTTCATTTAAAAAACAGGGAGTTTGCATAAATTAAAAATGTTAATTTTAATTTTTATTATTTTTATTATGCCATTTAAATATTCATCTTATTTATTCATTAATGTAATTTTAAATAATGTTAAATAATAATGGAGAATAATAATAATAAAATAACTATTTTCTAAAGTGGATTTTATCAACAAATTTTCTGACAAAATTAACTCTAGTATATATTAAAATGACAAATTTTTAATATTCATAGATATATGCTACTTATATTACTCAGATATTTTTGGATATATACAAATGGTATATTTGTCTATATCTTTTATTTTTACATGATAAATATTATCTAAGAAATGACTTATTATTATACTATTATATTATTGTTAAATTATTTAATTTTATATCATAAAAGAATAATATAATTTTATTTAGGCTGAATTTATTTATGATTAAAATTCTCTATTAAATTAACTACAAGAAATAAAATGATAATAAAATTTTTTATTTGTAAATTTAGAAATCTATTTCATTTTAAAATACTTATAAGAATATAATTGATTACTAATTTGTTCATAAAGTTTTTGTTGTTAACTCGTTTTGAATATTTTTATATGTTTTAAGTTTTTTTATTCAATTATTCATTAATGTTCATATTTATATAATTTTTATTTGCAAATTTTTATATTATATGTGATTTATCAATAGTTTGTATATTATATAAAATATAAATTTTATTTAATTCAAATACTAAAATTTTGTAAATATTAATAAAAACTAACGAATTATTCATATTTTATAATTAAAATATCGTATAATAATTGAATTTTAATTTTATTTTGCGTTTATCATTAAAATATTTAGTTTTTAAGAATATTTTTAATTATCTTTCATAGAAAATAAAAATTTATTTTTAATTCTCTTTTTGATTCTTATTTAATTTTTATTACCGTTTTTAATTGTTATTTTAATAGTAAGAATTTTCATATTTATTTAATCATTTTAATTAATTATTTATTTATAATGAACTTATATGTATGTTTAGTTAATTGAAATGTCTTACATTTTCTAATAAATTATAATCTTTTTTTTATATTTGCATAAAAAATAATTTTTATTGATATAATATGTAGTCGATATTAAAATTGTAGCCACCATTGATCTGCTTGACTTTCAAAACACTGCATGTTTAATGACAGTATATTACAAATGAAAAATTGTTGACGAAACCAACTTGCAACTTGTTAAATTTCTATATATTATACTTATCTTTACTAACATATTCACAAAAACATTTAAGAATTTTTGTCTTTCACGTGTTGACATTTTACTGCAGTATGTTTATTCTATTTAACATTTAAAGAAAAAATTTAGTTAACTTTTATTTTTCTATATATTATATATTATTAAAATATTTCATATTTAAATATATTTTTCGTCTTAAGTAGTTATATTCTTCGATTAATTAATACTTTCAATATGTTATTTATATTTTTATCTTATATTATGTATTTTATATATGATACATAAATAACAATAATAATTTTTTTTTTAATGTTTAATATTAAAATATTAAATTTATTTTATATCAAAGTATAATATTAATTTTTATACTAATTATATTATAATATGTGTAACTACTCTTTGTTTAAAGGTACCGAAGATAGTCAAAGAATAAAATTTTAATTGAATTCCGTAAAATTCATTAGAGTATCTAATGAATGAAATATTACTCATTAAACAAATTCATGTTTTTAAATAGTAATAAAATTTATAAGAATGTACTGAAATTTATTTATAATGTTTGTCTTTGCATTCATGTAATATTTTTTTGAAAACTTTTATAATATTGAAGGTTATAATTGTTTTTTTATTCAATATTTTTTTAGTTCGTAATGATTAACTCAATTCTATAATTCTATCCTAAATAATAGTTTAATTTTTAGATATATATATTGAAATCAATCTCCTGAACATACAGTTGTATGTATTATATATAAAATTCTATATAGATGTACATAATAATTCGCCTTTGATGTTTTATTTGGTTGGTATGATTATTAGAATTTCTTAATTATTTTATCAGATTTAATTACTTTATAAGAGTTTTTATATAACTACATTCAATTATAAAATATAAAGGCTAAAATTTACAAGTGTAACTATCTAATAATTATAAATATTAATTGATCTAATTAAATAAGTATATATATATAATATTATATAAAAAATATTTGAAAACGGTATTTTAAGAAAAATGTAAGCAAGTTAAGTAGTAAGTTCATAAGGTATATATGCTGTTCAGTTCGTATGACAGGAATCACGTCCACAGTTGTAAGGGAAATGTTAAATAAATTGCCGTCGCAATCATCGCTCTCGAGTAATATGGCACCGGCAATATATATCGTATGATTGATGCTTCAATAAGTAAATAGATTTGGGTATTGACACTATTTGACTGTCAATTTGTGTATATAGCATTTACATATTTTTAGGTCACTGAAGAAAAAAGAATCTCTAGTCTTCGGTTATAAGTATATTCTTTTTAATTTTTATGTACGTATATTTAGATTCATTCAATGTTCATTAAAATCTGTTTAACTAAATTGTTAGTAGAGTGATGTTTAGATTACTAGTTGGAGAAAAATTATATGGTATTATGTTATTGTATCTTATATGGTATATCTATATGTAATATGTTATATTATTATGTTTATAATATTGTGAAGAAATAAATATAAATTAATGGAAATATGTAAAATTTAAAATATTAAACTTATGGTGAATATTATTTAAAAATGCAAATAAGATTTTTCATTATTACACAATGAAAATTTATTTTAAATATTGGTAAAAAAATTTTTTCAAAACATGGTATTGTAAATTTTTAAAAATTTATATTTTATAGTATTTAATTTGATTGAAATATAAGGTGTATGTTATGTTTTTTTAATCTTCTAAAAATAAAATTATTAAAATAAAATTAAAATAAATATTTCTGTGTTTTTAGTCTGTAGGTATATTTTTTAATGATGAACTGTCAACATATAATGTTGAATTAAAAATTGACATTTACCAATATGAAAAGTTGTGTGATTTTTTTTCGTACCATAATTCTTTGATATCAATGATGTCATTATACATATATAGTATTAAAATATAGCAATGGAGTTAAAGCAGTTGTAATATGATATTTTTAAAGTTAAATAAAAAATATTGGCATTTTAAAAAATAACTATATTTAATAATTTCAATAACACATTATTAAACTAGCTGCTTTATACTACAATTTGTAATTGTTTTACATGCTGTCAATACAAAAATTTCTGTTGTTTTGAAAACAGTCTGCCCTGATGATTTAGAGTATGATCATCGATAACGGGACTAGAAAGATAAATTAAAGGCAAAATACATTGAGGAAAGTCAAATAAAGTGAGAAACCTATGTTTTTGCGCCTAAAACATAGTTTGTAAAAATTACCAAAAATAGATTATCGGCTCTGGTACTGCAGGTTATTCAGTTTAATGTCATTAGTTCTGACGATGCCGTGTTTGTACATTTAATATCTCAGAAAAGTTGAAAAGGTAATCTATCACTGTTTCAGAGCGAGATTACGATATTTATTTTATCAGAATTTTCCGGACTTCGACTGAGTTTATTATAGACGTTAACTTTAAATATTCATTTATTATTTTATTTAAAGAAAAATCTTTTCTTCTATTAAATATCGTGCACATATAATGCTTATATACAATATCGGAAAAAACTGATTTGTTTATTAACTTTTATTATATCGTGCATTTTATGAAACTCTGTATGATTAGATTCGATATATATTATTTTAAGAAAAATTTTTTATTTAGATAAAATTTATTAGTATTATTTATCCGATTAATAAAATTATGTTATTACGATATTTAAAATGTATTATAATTCGATTGTATGATAATGTACTATATAAACTATTTTTTGTAAATTATGAATAATTAATCAAAATTTCTTATTAAATTGAAATATAAACATTAAGTAAATAAAAAATAAACTATTAATTGATATTTATCATTAATTTTTCAAATTACAATCAATTATTAATATAATCAACTTATTTTAATTAGCTTATTGTTACAATTACAACTTAATACGATTAGTGTAAATTAATTTCTTGTAATAAAAAAAACAATACTTGTAATAAAAATGGATTAACGTCGCTTTACAATTTGCTTTAGAAAATAGTTTTTTTTTTTAAATAATAATATTTGTATACACATTTGTATAATTAATACCTTTATAATCTAAAATTACATTCTTCAATTGAAATACAAAATATATATTTTTATTTATGATTAGTTAAAAAATTAATATTTGTTTTAACATGTATCTTTAATTGTTTTCTGTCTTATTATTATTATTATTATTATTTATACATTCATTTGAAAACATCAAAGTAATTAAATAGTACAATCCTTTCTAATTAAATATTTATAAAAAGTAGATCATTTTCAAATTTTTCTTAAAAAATGATTATTTTTGTACGATACAAATATAAAATAGCAGATTAACATTTTGAAATGATAAATTTTGGAATATTATTAATGTTAAAAAGTAAAGAAAATCCAACACTTTAATAGTCTACTAATAAAGTGAGAATGAAGAGAATATATGTAGAATAAATAAATTAATAAGAAACTAAATTAGATAATATTCGTAAAGAAAAAGTAGTATTAGCCATGTTCAAAAAATAAAAAATAACCTATATTCTTTACCCACTGCTAAATATGAGTATATTAACGATTTTTTAAAAGCATTTTTAAATGTTAAACTACAAAACTGAATTTTTATCTATTCAGTTACTAATTTGTATTTGTTCTGCCCTATTAAAAATGTAAGTGTTTGCATCATTCATAATTTAGTTTCCTTAATATTTATTACAAACAATTTATATTTCAATTTCTTAATTTTTTAAGGTTAATTTTTTTTCTACCGTAATCATAAATACTTTTATCTTATTAAAAATATTTTGCATTAGCTGAATTCAAAAGTACACACGTGAAATGAGTACAGTTTACACTAAACAGATACAAATTGTTCAGCACGAAAATCAAAATTAATATCTCAATAAGAATATAAAGTTTACGACGGGAATAGATAATGGGACGTAACGTATTTTTAATGAAGTACACTATTTTGCGTTAAAGAATTCGCGTTAATAAAAATATACTGATGCGTTTGTATACTCATTTCCTCGACTCGAAATATTAACGATGAGACTTTCCGATGATCACAGTAATTTTACTTTTTACACTTACTAGGAAATATAAGCGAACACAACCCGGCGTATTGTATATATTTTTTTATTTATTAATCTGTATATTTTTTAATCATAATTACACTTTCTTTTCAGTTGGATTTCAACCATGAAACAGTTCTTGGCGGTAAACACTTGCAACACATTCTGAGGCATATTTAGCCCAATGTCTTGCCATCGACACAAACATGCGACGACGATGAAACTTACCGTATCTGGCACTATAGGAAAGATGGGTATAAAGCCTTTTAGTGAGCGGCGTGCGCCGGCTTGAGGACCGCAGCCCTGCTGCTCGGCGTACCGCAAGTGCGATACAGATGTGGCAGCGAAAGCACGGTTCACAGCGTCTTAGGAGTACGACCCGCCGGCTCCTTGGTTGATAAACGAAACACTCTAGGCCACTAGCTGTTCGCTTAAGTAGTGCAGCTGGGACTCGCTCTGGTGACAGCCGAGACAAATCAAGCGATGGTAATAACGACGGCAGCTTCTGGCCAACGGCCAGTCATCAATAGGATTTATCACTGACCAAAATGCTCCGAATTACCGAAAAGTTAAAGACGAATTGACTTTGAAATGCAGGATTTTACCTTGGGAGTTCAAGTCTCGATATCATTCACGAATGAGCGGAAAGCCGACATTACTCGTCATATTACTCTCAGAATTTTTAAATAAAAAAATACATTTAAATTAACATTATTACTATGTATGTTACAGAGTAGCTTCTTGGTATTGGCGTTGCGATATCTGAAAGCTTCGTTAAATCATTCTTTATTTTTCTTCTATTGTATCGAATTTTATATGTTTTTAACAGAAATGTAATATTTATGATATGCTTGTTAAATTAACGATTATATCGTAATAATAGAATTTATTGTAATATAAAGTAAAAAATTTAAGTATTTTAGTAAATTTAATGATGATGGCTGACACACAACTATACATAAATTCTTTTTATCATCATGAGTATAATTCACATAACTTACGAGAAAAAATTAACTGAAATTTATTAATTAATTCATTAATGCATTAAAATCTTCTTTTATTTACAGATTATTAATAAATTCATTATCAATAAAATTAATGAAGACTTAAAATAAACAAGTATTATAGACTAAATATTTTCAAAAAAGCTATAAATTTCAAGTGTAATTTTGTTTCGAGATGAATAAAATGTTCAAAAAATTAATATATAATTTATTCTCATATAACTAAGTGAATAAAAGTTATGAATTGGTTCTTTTTTGAAACTAGAAATTGTATGTCATAAAAATAAAATAAGTTGGTAGATTAAAATGTTAATTAAATTATTAGATACGAATAATGTAGAAATTAATTTTTAAATATGTAGAGCACAAATACTTAATTTTATAAGCAAAATTATAAATTAATTACATAAAGAATATTGTCATTAATATATATATAATTTTGTTTGCTGAATAAATTTAATATATTATATATTTGAATAAATTTCTTAATTTAGTATAAATTTAATTAAGGAAAATTATGATCAAAGTAACAGAGTATAATTATACCTATAATTATAATTATTATATATAATTATAACAAAAGTTATTTATATAAGAATTGGTTCAAGATTTATAATATTTATTTTAAACAAAATTAATTTTTATAAGAAAAGTAATTGAAAATGAATTTGTATTTATATTTTCAATTTTAATAGCTGTTTAAAGATAAACTGCATAATACATAAAAATATTTTGGGTTAATTTATAAATATTATTTATTTATTGTATTAGTATACTTCAACTTACATATAAAAGTTTTCAAAAAGGACTAAGAAGCAATGGACAATATATAATTTTTTTTTATTTTTTATTAAAGTATTTATTTTATATATATAATTTTTATTTTTATAATATCAACGTTTTAAAATTACATTATTTTCATTATTATAGCAGTCAAAATTTCTTTATTCATTTAAATATTTTCTTCAATATTTTGTTATGTGAATATCAATCTATTATTTTTACTATATTTTAATTTTACTGATAGTTGTGCTAGAATATCTATATAATATTAATGTAAATAAAATTAGATCTTTCATAAAATTTTTAACTGTATTAAAATATTAAAAATTTTTATCTTGTTCGAGAATCCTGCAGTTTCTCGACTCTCGGTACTACCTCTTTGTTTGTAAATTCTTTTCATACATTCAATACGTTTATGACTGCCAGATGTGTCACAAGATTCTACGAATATTCTTTAAAAATACATCGAATATATTTTCTTGTTTATGATGAATTGCGATCATGTTTACTCGGACTGTGCCTCGAAAAGATTTCGGAATAGTAAATATGACTATCGCGTGTTTTGGAATGCGAGCCTAGTAAAAGTAACGGAAAAGTCCTTCTATGTATAACAGCATTATTGATAAATTTTAACGAACCGACAAGAGTTGGAATGGATAAACAACCCAGTCAGATCTTATGTTGTCGGGGTGACCGCGAAACCCGCGGCCCGACGTTATAAAAGGTTACCGCCACTTCATCTCTGGCACTTCGCCCTCCTCCTGTAAGGGGCGTTGACATTTTTTACTAGAGCTACAATGACAACAGAAAATTAGTTTCAAACAATAAGCAAAATCTTCCCACTCTCACCAAAATGTAAAGAGACCAGCCCTACTCAAGGAGCGGGGTGAGACAACAAAACTAGACAGCAGGCGCTCTGTGCCTCAGAATTCTCGCAAAAATCAATCCCACAATTAGTCTTACAACGCAGATATATTCAAAATTTAGTGTTCGGCATAATGAAGATGAAGCTTCACGCGACGCTGATAAAAAATCGTTACACGTTACATAACTTACGCTTGGGCCCACGGAAGTTTAATCACCGTGTGAAACTACCGTTAAAAGTGCCCATAGGCTACGGCTTCCCCCTTTATCTGGGTAACTTGGTACGCCGCATCCCCGACGATCGTGGACCACCAAACCTGGAAAGAACAAGAGCCTAGAACCAACAGTGTGAAGACAAGTAGCGATACGTAAAAAACTGTAAGACTAAAAGGCTTGTAAAACTCTTTAACTTCGGTGAAAGCAAGTAAAGGCCAATAAGACAATTAATAATAGGCCTTGTAAAACTCCTTAACTTCGGTCAAAGCAAGTAAAGGCCAATGAGATTGTTCGGAAATCCGTATAATAAACGGATTGTTTTCAAAATATTCGAAATGTTTATGATTACCAAATGTGTCCCGAGAGCCTACGAATAAGAATAGAAAAGTACGACGAGTGTTTTATTTCACTCGTTGGTAACCTCCATTTACGACCGTGTTTACTCGGACTGCGCCTTCATAGATCGACCATGGTCGAATAATATGCACGTCCCTTGCAATTCGACACTAGCAAAAAACAGCTAACGAGACATTCCAGATACAGTCACGTAAACTGACAGTTTTTTGAATTTTCTTAATGACCGAGACAAATTGGAGCCCAAGATGACCCTGTCATATATTAAGTTATCGGCGCAGCTGCGCTAGC